>VZRE01010122.1:161-17320 GCA_013396775.1 Cephalopterus ornatus
GTGTGGGGACCGGGATGGGCCCGTGTGGGGAGCGGGGAAGGACCGGGGTCGGCCCGTGTGGGGACCGGGAAAAGGGCTGGGAGTGACCCGTGTGGGGACCGGGAAAAGGGCTGGGAGTGACCCGTGTGGGGACCGGGAAAAGGGCTGGGAGTGACGCGTGTGGGGAGCGGGAAAAGGGTCCCTGTGAGGGCCGGGATAGGCCCGTGTGGGGACCCGGGAGAAAGACCGGGGCCCTGTCTGGGAGCCCGTGGCGCTCTCGGCAGTGACCCCTGCGGGACCCGGCGGTGGGGCCGTGGAGCTGCCCGGGTACCCGGGTCTGACCCCCGGGAGATGGTGCGGGGCCGGGAAGGAGAGTCCCTGGGCAGTAACGCCTCGGGGATGGAGGTTTTCAGGCTCTGCTGATCCAGCCCTGGGCAGCAGGAGTTGTTCCTTAGTTAAACGCTGATGTGCTCCTTACTTTGCTGGAGAGGGACTTTGGACAAGGGCCTGGAGTGGCAGGACAAGGGGCAAAGGCTTCACACTGACAGAGGACAGGGTTAAAAGGGATATTAGCAAGAAATTGTTCCCTATGAGGGTGGGGAGGCCCTGGCACAGGTTGCCCAGAGAAGCTGTGGCTGCCCCATCCCTGGAAGTGTCCAAGGCCAGGTTGGACGGGGCTTGGAGCAACCTGGGATCGTGGAAGGTGTCCCTGCCCATGGCAGGGGTTAATCTGGGTGACCTTTAAGGCCCCTTCCAACCCAACTCATTCTGGGATGATTTTATGAAGTTTTCTAACCCTGTCCTTGTCTCTAGGGAGAAAGATCTTGACGAGGTCCTGCAGACACACACAGTGTTTGTCAATGTTTCCAAAGGCCAGGTGGCGAAGAAGGAAGATCTGGTTCAGGCATTTGGGACAGATGACCAAACAGAAATCTGTAAGATGGTACGTTTTACACACTTGGCTTTATAAAAGCTTGGAGAAGACTTACAGGCACACAGTAGGTTGGTTTGTACTGTTTGCAGAATGCTGCTGTAGCTGTTATGAAATGAGTAAAAAGGAGTAGAAACTCTGTTTTAAAGTCTTAAATTTTACATATGCATCTGGCTGAAAAGAGTTCTGAGTGTTCTAACACACAGCTTCTCTGCACTGATGTCGAGCACTGAAGAGTTCCTCACCTAAGGTAAGTGGACAGTTGCTTACTTCGGACAGTTCACTTAAGTGTTAATAACAGATCCAACCTCTTGATCCCTTCTTGGTAGGATAGGAACTGTGGGCTTGTTGTGGGTGATAAGTATTCAAGTAAATCTCTTGAGTCAGCAGCACCCTGGCAGCCAGGAGGGACATCCCTGTCCTGGGGGCATCAGGCCCAGCATGGCCAGGCCAGGGAGGGGATTGTCCTGCTCTGCTCTGCCCTGGGGCAGCCTCACCCCGATATTGGGGCAGTTTGGGGGGACACAATGGAAGGGAGAGATTGAGCCATTAGAGAGTATCCAAAGGAGGCAATGAGGATGGGGAATGGTTTGGAGGGGAAGCTGTGTGAGGAGCGGCTGAGGGCACTTGGTGTGTTCAGCTGGAGAAGAGGAGACTGAGGTCAGACCTCATCGGAGTCTGCAGCTCCTTCTGAGGGACAGCTCTGATCTCTGCTCTCTGTGACCAATGATAGGACCCAAGGGAACAGTTGGAGTTGTGTCGGGGCAGGGGCAGGTTGGATCTCAGGACAAGGTTCTTCCCCCAGAGGGTGGTTGGGCACTGACCAGGCTCCCCAGGGCAGTGGGCACAGCCCCAAGGCTGCCAGAGCTCCAGGAGGGATTGGATGATCCTTAGGGGTCTCTTCCAGCTCAGGAAGCCATTCAAAGCCATTCAAAACAATGGCTAAATTTAACAAAGTTACTGGAATTTTCACTCTTCACATCCATGATGTTTATTAACTGCTTTCTTTATTGCTCCAATACAGATTTTATCCAAAGGGGAGCTGCAGGTATCAGACAAAGAGCGCCACACTCAGCTGGAGCAGATGTTCCGAGACATCGCGACCATCGTCGCTGACAAATGTGTGAACCCTGAAACCAAGAGGCCCTACACAGTGATCCTCATAGAGAGAGCCATGAAGGACATCCACTACTCTGTCAAACCCAACAAGAGCACCAAGCAGCAGGTGAGTCTTCCTGCAACACCAGACCCTGCTCCGAGGTGCTGTGCTCCGGTGTCATTCCTCAGCTCCCTGTCACACAGAGATCAGCAAAACCCTGGCATCTGAGCCCTCAGAGGGATTACTCAGCCATCTGGCAGCTGAATACAAGCAGCTCCTGAAACTCAGGCAATTCGTTTTCTAAGAATTCAGGGAAGGGGGAAAGAAAGAAACTTAAATAAAACCATAAGAGGGGTACACCTGGAACAGAAATGAAAGGTTTGTGATTTATCCTGACTGAGGTGTTATATCAGGCTTTGCATCTGAACCATGTGGGCTTGTGGTGTTTTGCAGTGTAACTGCTATTTAATTTTATTTCGGACAAGGCTTTTAAGTATTTGAAGCGATCACAAACAGCAAGAACTCTGCTTTTTCTTGTTAACCTGTCAAAAAGAGTGTGACAACAACCTCCCTGCAGCAGAGTGGCAGTGACCAGCACTGAGAGATGGCGCAAAGGGTTGGAGGTTTTGATGTGTGTGGTGGTTTTGAAGCAGGTGTGTAAATGCTCTTCATGTCCTCACAGGCCCTGGAAGTGATCAGGCAGCTGAAGGAGACCATGCAAATCGAACGTGCTCACATGAGGCTGAGGTTTATCCTCCCACCAAAGGAGGGCAAGAAACTGAAAGAGAAGCTCAAGCCCCTGATTAAAGTTATTGAGAGCGAGGACTTCCAGGAGCAGCTGGAAATCGTAAGCAAAAAGCAGTCCCTGGGCTTCATACTTGACTTGACTGCATATTTGAGTAGAAGATGAACTCACAGATGGAAGGTGAAACTGCAGGTTTACCAGAGAATCCTGACTCTGAGCTGTTGTTTGGGGTTTTTAATTCCACACAATCCTGGGGATGTGAGCCTTTATTATCCAGAGATTGCTGCTCCAAGCTGAGCAGAAGCACAGTGCAATTCCTCTTAGCATTGATTATCCTGCCACACTGATAAGTTTATCTGCATATGTGGAATCTTACTGTTATTTATGTGGTGCCTCAGGCCTCTGTTTTATTATTTTATTGTATTTTAGTATTTATTAGTGATTACTTTTTTTTTTTTTTTTAAGTCTGGGGTGAGGCAAAATTTGGTATTTGTAAAAATCTTCTTTGGGAACAGATTAGAATCCAGCAATCCCAGCTGGAAAAAGCCGTGTCCAGCATGGGGAACTGGAGCTGCAGAAATTCAGGGGAAAGATTAGATTACGCGATAGACACTGTTTATAAACACTGCAAAGATCTTCTTAGTAACTAAATGGGGCTTTTTAATGAAAATTGATGTTAGGCCTTGATGAGGGGCTGATGAAATTCCAATGTTCTTGCTTGACTGTGACCTGTGGAACATTCCAGGTGTGCCTTGTTGACCCAGGCTGCTTCCGAGAGATCGACGAGCTGATCCGGAGTGAGACCAAAGGGAAGGGATCCCTGGAAGTGCTCAGTCTGAAGGACGTGGAGGAAGGAGATGAAAAGCTTGAATAACAAAACCTTCCTGCAGCAGTTCTGCTTCAACAGCCTGCCCTGAAATGACTGGTGTAGCCACTCTCTTCTGTTAGGCCTTCATGGGTTTTTCCAATCTCTTGCTGCCAAATGTTTTCCGACACTAATCCTTTGGGATTTTTCCGTGCAGTGTGGGGGGTTTTTTTATCCTTTTACACTTGTTTGGGTTACAGATGTCTTGGCCTGTAGGAAGGCTCTGTGTCAGAGTTGCATTAATAAGGACTGAGCTAGGATGTGGTAGGAGGTTGCTCTGGCTTTGCTTTAGTTTCAGGGTTGCTGTTGAAGTTGTTTGAGTGATTTGGTGCCAATTGTTTGTACTTTTGAAGTTGTCAGTGTTGAGTGGAAGATTGCACTCACTGGTCACTGAGGAGGGGGTTTGTATGTGAGGAGAGGAACCTTTAAAAAAAAGAGAGCTGCATTTTCACTTCTGACAGGTGCACAGTGTGCATCTTGTCCAAAAATCAATCTATTGGCAGTGTGAAAACTGACTTAGACTTCCGTAATTGGCTGCTTGGTAATTAAAGTACTTCAAAGGACCATTAGTATAAGATTTCCTTCACTGGATATAACAGCACTTGCTGACTTAGAGATGATGTTCTCCAAATAACTTATTCATAAGATATATTTAGCTACATTAATAAAAGCGAATGATCATCTATTTATATATTATAGATAAAGAAAGAAAATACTTATTTTTGTTAATAGTATAGGAGATATCCCTGGCTGTGGTGATGCTTTCTGTGGGCTGAACCTGTGCTTGGGAGCTGCTCTCTCTGTTCACATGATAAAATGAATCTCAAACAGGCAGTGGTGGCCTCTGGCCATGGAGCCAGACGGGCTTTTGTTGGGCTGTAATTCCCAGCAGGAATTGTTTGTGTGTGCCCCTTTGCTTTTTAGCGCAGCACAGACCAATTCTGGCAGCTGTCCTTTATCCTCTGTCTTTTTGTGCTGCTCTCTAATCCAGGCACGGAATTTCCAGCCAGCTCCTGGGGCATGGGATATAGTTCCTGCTAATTCTGTTAAATCTTCTTGCAGCTGTGTTAAACAAATGATTCGGAGGGGTTTCAAAGGAGAGGGGAAGGGAGGACAGCAACGGGGGAAGGAGATTCTAAAAATACAGAGCACCAGGCAAAGCAGATCTGGTTCGGTGACTAAAAGCTAAACCAGCAGGAATTTTTGGGAGCCTTTAATGTTACATTCCTGTTTCCATGCTGACAGTAGGCAGCAGGTGAGGAGCTGGGGATAAATCCAGCCAAGGATTGGGTCTCTCCCAGGTGAGTGTGTGGTGGTCCCTGGTTGCTGTTGCCTTCCAGAGCTCACCCTCTGGCAGTTAAACTGAGCTCAGGTTTGTACTCCTGACCTTTTCCTCTGGACCTTGAACTCATTGTGAATTTCCCAGGATTTCAGCAGGGTGGGAGTCAGCTGGAGGAGGGGAGGTCTGGCATGTCAGGTGCATCCTCAGTCTGAGGCTTCCCCTAGGAAGCTGATTTGTGCTCGTGCAAGGCCGACATCAATTCCTTCAGCAGGATTTTGGGAGGACTTGCCACTCCAGAGCCTGAGTTTTGCTGAGGGCAGGTAAACCAGAGATTCTTGAACCACTTGATCCATTTTAAAGCTCTCTCTCTTGTCCCCAGGGGGTTTAAATGCTGCCTAGGAAATTCAGTGGTGTAATTACTGGATTGGCCACGTGGCTACAGGCTCAGTGTGGGAGATCTCTGTGGGTACAACCCTGAACTGCTGCTTTCCCGTGGCCATCTCCACGTGCATGCTTCAGGAAGCACTGAGGATGATCATGTGGATATTTACCTTGTCACTGGCAATTAACACTAACATGCAGTTCATAAATATGCAAATGAGATGCTGAGCAAGAGCCTCAGAGGATCTTGTGCGGGTAATACTTGATTTCACAAGCCTTTAATTTCATTGTTTTCCTTGTTGAACACCTTGAGCACAACAGGATGGCTGCAGGTCAAAGATCTGGAGTTACAGAACCTTCATCTAAGCTGATTTAGGAGCTTGGTGCAAGGAAGGCAATTTCCTTATGAAGCCCCTTTTTTTTTTTCTGCAAATCCAAACATTAAGGATTTTCTCTGCTGGAGGGAGCTTGGGTTTATTTATCAACAAATAAATGCACATGCTGCCATTTCTTATCATATTTGTAGTTCGGTGAGAATGTCTGGTGAGCATCAAAATAAAGCTCAGTATTGGTAATGCTTTGGGTTTGCCTGTTCCTGCAAGAGTAGAATTCCTTGCACAAAGGTTTCCTGGCTAATTAAGTGGAATTTCCAGAGGTGGGCGTGTAAATAAACTGGCAGCTTTCTGGAGAGCACTGCTGGTGTGTTGTGTGTACATGCACATGTGTTTTCCCTGGAATTGTCCTGTTCCTGATGGGGCTGGGAATGGTCCATAACTGTCTGGGTGTCAACTGCTGTTGCCACAGCAGTAGGAAACAAAGCTGAGATCCTTCTCCCTCTCATTAATCAGTTATTAATTAATCTGTAGCCTGCAGAGGCCCGGAGGGGCCGTGGCTGAGTAGGAGACACACGTCCGGCGGCAGTTGGAGGTGCCACGGCGACGGTTCCATGGCGGAACCATCACGGTCACAACGCTGTGACACCTCCACGGGGCCGTGGGGCCACTGTGGCTGCCCCTCACGGGTCCAGGATGGTGGGCCCAGGGATGGAGGGCCCAGGGATGGGGACCCAGGGCCGTGGTGCCAGTGGCACACAGGGCAAGAAGGCTGGGCTGGACAAGCGCTGCCGGGAGCTGCGCGACCTCGTCACCCTGCAAGGTGCTGCCCCTCTGCCTCACGGGGACAGGGGTGGGCCCGTGGCTCTCCCCATTGTCCTACACGTTACCAACGACCCCCTGATGTCCTCCAGCTCAAGGGTTACGGATTTTCTCCCAGTCATGTGAGGAGAAGCTCCGGCAGAACAGGCAGCTGCTGCCCAGCCTGCAGCAGGCGCTGCAGGAGGATGCCCGTGTCCTGGATTTTGTCCTGAAGGTACCAAAAGGCCCCACCTGCTGCACCCCTGCACCAGCAGCTCCTGCAGCAGTCCCTTCCAGGAGCCAGCAGCAGGATGTGAGCACTGCCAGGCTGGCAGTGACAGTCCCTTTGTCCCTCTCCTGCCCACAGTACAACAGGCTCCCTTCAAACGATGCCTTCTCAGAGGGGAAAGCCGTTGCTGCGGCCACCGAGAACCTGGAGGTACCAGCAGGGACTGGTGGGATGGGCTGCTCCTGGCGGGCTGAGGCTCTGGGAACACTGGCAAGAGCAGTGCATGGCACAGGGATGTGGTGCTGGCACAGGGACAGCCCCTCAGGGCTGCTATGGTGATTCACAGGGTGAATTCACTTGAATCCTGAGGGTCCCACAGGACGCATCCATGCAGGTCCTCCTTCAGCTCCCTGAGCAGACCCCTGGCCCCAGCAACCTCCTGGCTGTCCCACTCTGGCACTTCCTGGGTTCCTACAGGGTCCAGCTGCATCCCTGGGAGAGAGATGCCATCCCTGTCCTTCACTGCCTGTCCCAAGGTTGTGACCTGGTTATGAGCCCATGGAGATGGAGGAGCTGCCTTTGCCTGGGGGCCTCTTGCAGAGACAGAGTGGTGCTGCCGCTCTGACAACATCCACATCTGGGGCACTGGTCGATTTTATTGACCCCCAGCCCTGGGTCTGTGTTGTGCAGAGTCCCTAAGCCCAGCCCAGCCCTGCCCACCTCTGCCTTACCCCAGCAAAGCTCTCCCACATCCCAGCCTGTCAAACGCGTGACAATGTCCCGGAGCAACGTCCTAGTGTCCCTGGCTCTACTTCGTGGGGTGTTTCCCAGGCAGGACCCCCTTCTCCTGCAGCATCCAGCCTGGTAAACACTCCCATGCCCATCCAGGTGGCCCAGAAGAGGCTGGAGGCTGTGGTGCATGACCAGGTGAAGGTGTGTGACATGCTGCTGCACCAGGTGAAGCAGTGGAGCCAGGCCCGGGACGATCGTCAGAGGTACCTGCAGCAGCTCAAGGACGCTGAGTTGGATGACAAGCTGCAGCAGCCACAGTTCCAGGTACCTAGGAGCTCTTCCTGGTGTGGGCTTCAATCCTGCACCCCCCAGGTGGGCACTGGATATGGCACAGAGAGTCACTTCATGTCCTCCCCCGGTGTCTGCCCCAGGCGATTCGCCAGTTGGGCAACGACATTGAGAAGATGCTCATGAAAATTCAGACTGGGCAGAGGGTGACCAACATGTACCTGCAGGTGCAGGACATCATGAGGAAGGTGAGCTCCTGCTCACTGTGCCATCATCCCACCTGCTCTGCCTGCAAAGGCACGATGTGCCCAAAGGGCTGTGTCCAAGGGAATGCCCACCTGGATTGGTGGGGTCCTGCTCCCCCCACCCCCTGTCACAGCCTGGGGGACCCCCAGAGCTCGGGGGGGTGACGTGCTGTGCTCCCTGTGTCCCAGGAGCTGTTCTACCTGCCTCGGTACCTGGACCTCATGTGTGGGATAACTGTGATGTACAACGAGGAGCTCACAGCCCGGCAAAACCTCAAAGCCACTGATGTAATCAAGGTGGGACTTGGGACAAGGATCCTGAGGTCCCTTCCCACCCTCCAGTGCCCCCAGACAGCACCACATTCCTTCAGTCAACAGCAAAAGAAATGGAGCTGGAGTTGCCCACGGCACCCAGCTGCCTCCACAGCTCCTCCTGGACCAGGCTGCCCTGGGGCTGGGGACAGCCTGCCTGAAGCACCAGCCATGGGGAAGGCAGCTTGATCCGTGCCCCAGCCCTCCTTTCCCAGCTTTCTTCCCAGCCTGTTTGCCTGGAATTAAGGATATTTTTGACACTGTCCATCCCAAAAGCTCAACTGGGTCACAAATCATAGATTCATAGAATGGTTTCAGTTGGAAGGGACCTTAAAGCTCAACTCATCCCACCCCCTGCCACGGGCAGGGACACCTTCCACTAGCCCAGGTTGCTCCAAGTCCCATCCAACCTGGCCTTGGACACTTCCAGGGATGGGGCAGCCACAGCTTCTCTGGGCAACCTGTGCCAGGGCCTCCCCACCCTCACAGGGAACAATTTCTTCCCAATATCCCATCTTAAACCCAATAACCAATCTGAAGAAAGCTCCAGCTGACTTTGGCAGCAACTTCTCACTCCTCTGTCATGCTCCAGAAACTCATGGCCGAGGCAGGACCCCAGGTCCTCCTGGAGAGGTCCCTCAGGGAGCAGTCACTGCTCGAGCAGAGGGAGAACATCGAGAACCTCCAGCAAAAGGCAGAGACTGAAAGGCAGCTGAGGGAGGTGAGCTGGGGGTCCAGGGCTGTGGGAGGGTGCCAGCCAGTGGTGCTGAGCCCCCCGGGATGGGGGCTGCAGGGGCAGCTGCCCCGGTGCCAGCAGGGGGGTGACAGTGACTGTCCTGCAGCAAGCAGCATCCATGCTCTCGGCAGACCAGGCCCAGAGCTCCTCGGACACCATGGTGGGTGAGTGCCTGGCGGGGGGCAAGGAGGGGGCTGTGGGCACTGCCACTGGCACATCCTCCCCTGCCGCTCCCCTCCCACCCCAGGGGCCGACCTGGAGGCCACCATGACTCAGATGGAGCGCGAGGCCTTTGTGAACGAGAAGATGGAGAAGGCCAAGGCTGCCCTGCAGTGCTCCTGCATCTGGGTAATGGAAAACCCCTCTCTGGGCAAACCTGGGGCTGCCCCACACTGGACCTCTCTGTTCCCCTGGTTTCACTGTGGGGTTTATCCACTCTCCTCTCCCTGGAGGCCCCCAAAGTGTCTGCTGTGTGGTCATGCATGGAGCTGCCCTTCTCCATGGCACGGGATTGCAGCTGTGATCTCCCCAAGGTGCTCCCAGCAGGAGCACTGTGGGCAGAGCCCTCCTGCTCTCCCCTGGCCAGGACATCCCGGGCAGCCTCCTGGCACAGCTGAAGTCCTTGGAGGACCTGGAGCAGCACATCCAGGAGTGCAAGGAGAGCAAGCAGGTGCTGAGGCAGATGCTGAAGGAGCTGGAGTTGAAGCAGGCGAAGCTGAAGTTTAACCAGCCCCTCAGCACAACCAGGTGCTGCTGGCCTTGGGGCACTCCTGCCAACCGGCCACCATCCGTGGGGGGGACATGTCCCAACAGGCACCCCGACCTCCATCCCACTGCAGCCACCCACCCCTCCTGCATCGGGGGGGGTCCTGAGCAGGGTGATCCCCCGGCTCTGCTCCTGGCAGTGGTGTCTGCAGCAGGTCTGGGGGGTCTGCAGCAGATTTGGGGGGTCTGCAGCAGATTTGGCGGGTCTGCAGCAGGTCTGGGGGGTCTGCAGCAGGTCTGGGGGGTCTGCAGCAGATTTGGGGGGTCTGCAGCAGATTTGGCGGGTCTGCAGCANGTCTGCAGCAGATTTGGGGGGTCTGCAGCAGGTCTGGGGGGTCTGCAGCAGATTTGGGGGGTCTACAGCAGATCTGTGGAGTGTCTGCAGCAGGTCTAGGGGGTCTGCAGCAGATTTGGGGGATCTGCAGCAGATCTGTAGAGGGTCTGCAGCAGGTGTGGGGTGTCCGCAGCAGGTGTGGGGTGTCCCTGCCCCCGGGCAGCTGTGTGACGTGTGTGTTGGCTCCAGCCTGCGGGAGGAGGAGCTGAGGGCGAACCTGCAGCGGGAGGAGGCCCGGCTGGAGCAGCTGCGGGCACAGATGAGGAGGAACCAGGAGCAGCTGATAGAGTTCGAGAACAGCATCGACAACCTCTTCGTCCGCCTGCACAGCATCACCATGCCCGACCAGGTGCCCACGTGGCCCCAGTGGGGTGGGACAGCGCAGTGACACCTGGTGCAGCCACCACCACCACAAGGGGCTCGTTCTCCCCACCAAGGTGGTTGTTCTCCCTTTCCCTCCCTCCAGGGAGACTCTGCCCGGCCCGTGGGGGTGGAGGAGAAGCTCAAGCAGTGTGAGGAGAAGCTGCAGTACCTGAAGCAGAGGGTGTCTGACCGCCCCCCCAGCGCCCAGACCTACGACAAGCGCAGTGAGGTCCGGCCCTCCGTCCCTGATGTGCCTGTGGGGACCCACACAGGGCTCTCACACGTCATCCTTCCTCACCCAGAGCATGGAGGTGGCCACAGGGAAGAGCCACAGAGCAGTTCAGCCCCAGATGGCTCTGGGAGCTGTGGGGTGTCCCCACACCATCGAGGTGGGGCACCCCCTGGGCTGTAACACCCACCTTCCCTTCAGCACTTATCCCAGGGTGTCTTTCACAGACTTTTGGGAAGGTCAGAAATCTCCTGGAGAAATCAACTGCGGCTGAGGCACAGAACCTGAAGATCTCCTTTGAGGATGTGGACACTGCTCTCCACAGTAGGCGTGCACAGCAGGGACACAGTGACTGTCCCAGCCCTGCCTGCTGGCACTTCTGGGGGTCCTTGTCTGTCTCCCACTGTCCCAGCACACCCCGACCCATGAGTTTCCTCCAGATCCTGGGGCTGACCTTGGCTGTCACCAGGGCTTTGGGCATGGGTGGTGGCTTTAGGTGGGGCTGTGGGAGAAGAAAGGCGGAGAGGGGGGTGATGAGCATCAAGCCACAGCAGGAACCAGGAGAGATGGTGTGGAGCAAACAGGGAGTTCTTTGTCTTCTTCCCTGTTTGGGAAGAATAACCACTGCTTGGCTCTGCCTGTGGATGCTCTTGGAGGAGACAGCTTTCAGCAGGTCACCACCTTTTTCTAGCAAAGCAGGAGCTGTGCCCACCACCCTGTAGCTCCAGACCTTTATGGGAAGCCCCAGCAGTGTTGGAGATGGGCCATCACCAGGTCCTGCAGGTCACACTGGGGTGCTGGGCTGGAAAAGGCCTGGGGCTCAGCACAGGGGGTCTCTGGGATCCCATCAGCCCGACAAAACCTGTTGGCTCTGCCAGTGACTTGGGCACAGCAGAGATGGCCCTCCGAGCCTCCCACCACCCTCTTCTCCACTCTTCCCTCCAGTCTCCTTGGATTTTGAAGAAGAAGAGCACGACTACATCCCCAGCCGGGCGGACATCAAGAAGCAGGGGCTGCAGCTGGTGAGAATGAACACGAAACGCCGCAAAAGGAAGTAGTGGTGTCTCTGCGGGACCTTTGGGAGCCCCAGGCCACCCCTCATGCCCCTGCCCCAACAGGTTTATTAAAGCACATCTTCATTCCTCCCAGTGCTGTGGTACAGCTGGAATGGATGGTCTTTTTGTCACTTCTGTCACCCAGAACATGTGGGGATCCTACGCTGAGGGGTTGATCTGGGTTTGGGGGCAGCCCCTGCCCCTCACCCGGCTGCTCCCCCCACAGAGGTGGGGGTGGGCTGGGTGGGCACAGCTTCCCAGCTGGAGCAAAGCTGGGGGCAGGCTGGCCTTCTCCCCCTTGTTCCTGTGGGGCCAACACCTTCTCCTGTGGGACCTCTGTCCTGCCAGCCAGCTCTGGGACCACAATGGACTGGTGTCTGTCTGAGGCAGCGATGGGGAAATGTGGGGAAGGGGCTGAGACTCATGTGGCCCTCGAGGTGAATGTTTTTGGGAGCAGAAGGGCAGACCCTGCCTTGGAAAGAGCCAAACCTGAGCTGAAGCCCCCAGCCTGGGGCTGCCTGACCTCCCTGCAGACCCTTGGTGCCTCTCCCCTCCATGGTCCCTGCACACACCTTGTGTAACTCCCACTCACAACCCTGAACTGCAGCAAGCCCCGGGTGTCCCCTGAGGGCTCCAGGAGGGGCTGGAGCTCAGGGGTCCCCAGCCTGGCCCAGGACAGCAGAGGATGCTGCACCAAGCCCTTGGCTCCAGGGTGGGACCCTCAGGCCTGCTCATGGGTCATGGACCCCCTCCCCTGGAGGCCACCTTGTCACCTCTGCTCTGGTACAGCAATGCTGCAAACAGGTGGTGCTGTTTGTCCAAGGTTCTGCCTGTGGTCCTGGACAGAGATCCAGGACAGTGGCACCTGGGCCACTTCCACAGGGGAATATCAGCATCAGACCGGCCTTTCACTGCCACTTCTGCCTGGGCCCTGTCCTTTGTGCTGCCATCACTGAGGATGGCTGGCTCTGCCCACCCTCTGAGCACGCTGGCGGGTCACCCAGAATGTTCTTGGTGGGTCTCATGTGCAATGGGAACGATATTGTCAGAACACAGCACAACTTGAGTGTTTTCAAGGAAGCTCCAGGAACCTTCCACACAGCTAATATCCCATCCAACCCTGCCCTCCCTCAGTGGGAAGTCATTCCCCCTTGTCCTGTCCCTTCATCCCTTGTCCAAAGTCCATCCCCAGCTCTCTTGGAGCCCCTTTAGGGACTGGAAGGGGCTCTCAGGTCTCCCTGGAGCCTTCTCCAGCTGAACACCCCCAGCTCTCCCAGCTCGAGAAGTGTTTCAAGCTCTTAGTCTGGTTTTCCTACTCTGGGTGTGGGGAACAGAGGAGCCACAGCAGGGTTTAAGACTTTCCTCTGCCAGAGCTGGATAGAGGATTTGCTCTGTGGCCCATTTTCCAGTGGAAGGTAATTCTGGGATGTTTCGGCTGCCCTTAAAGGAGGGGAAGAGCAGCAGCACAACCACAGCTCTGGGGTTTTCACTTCTCTGAACTCCCCCAGCTGTGAGTGGAGTCACCAGGGCTGGACCTGCTCCGTCAGGAGCATTCATTGGATGTGTTCAGACACTGCATCCTGAACCCTCCTCACGCTTCCAAGGCGAGGGGAAGGACTGTCACCCCCCAGCCGGCAGCTCCCGGGCACGCAGACGGCACCGGGTGCAATCGGAGTGACTGCTCCTGGTTCCCCTGGATCTGGGAGAGACGGTGCCGGGAATGGATGTGACAAGTGGAGAAGAGGTACAAGAGGAGAGGGGGAAGGAGCCAGAGGCAGCGCCTTGGCTTCTGGGTCTGAAAGGAGTGGGAAAAGGTGGGGCTGCAGGGGGTCTGCCACAGGGGGAGATATCATTAATAATATGAGAAATAAATGAGGGAAGGGGAGGGAAAGGGAGGGAAGAGAGAAGAGAAGGGAAGAGAAAGGGAAGGGAGANNNNAGGGGAAAGGGAAAGATAAATAGGGAATGGGGAAGGAAGGGAAGAGAAAGGGAAGGGAGAAGGGAAGGAGGAAGGGGAAGGGGAAAGATAAATAGGGGATGGGGAAGGGAGGGAAGAGAGAAGGGAAAAGGGAAGAGAAAGGGAAGGTTTGGGAAGGTTAGTTTTGGGAAAGGAAGGTTTGGGAAGGTTTGGGAAGGGAAGGAAAGGGAAGAGAAAGGGAAAGGCAAAGGGAAAGGGGAAGGGAAGGCTGACACTACTTGAGCTCTCATTAGGTGTCAGTCATGGGTGGCACAGCCCAGGGGAGGAGGTGAGACATCTCCTTTTGAGCCCTAAGAAACCCTTTTTCCCTTTCTCCCAGCCTGGCTGGAGCTCCAGCAGGGGTGTCTGCAACCAGTGCCAGCACTGGTGAGAAAACTAAAATAGGACATCAAGGAATGGAAGCATTTGCCGCGTGGAAATATCTCTACCTTGGGAAGGCTGGGATTGAGTGGGTTTGGGACATTTTATTTTTAAAGGTGTGATGAAAATCAGATGGAATGAAGGGTAGGCACAGCTGGGGCTGTCGCTGGAGCCTCAGCACCAGGTTTTATGCTCTGGGAGAAGTGGAACTAGATAAATCAGCCAAAGAGGCCCAAACCAGAGGCTCTGTTGGCTGTTGTGGGGAGGGAGGTGCAGGCAGGGGATCCACTCTGGAGCTGCAAGGGTGGGATGTGAGAGGTTCCTGCAGCCCAGCCTTCGGAGTGAGAGCTGCTTCCACCCCAGGAAGCTCTACTATTTCCCATTTCCATGTTGCTGGCAGGAGGGTTAATGGTTGGGATGGTGGGGCTTGGGTTGGTGAACAGCAGGAATTGGCATCTCCACTCACAAGTGGAGCTCAGTATCTTGGGCCAAGCAAGATGGGGCTGAGGCAAAGGAGGGAAAGACCCCAGGGAGGTGCTGTCCTGGCCCAGCCCCGACCCTCAGCAAGGGCAGAAGGTGCTGCAGGCAGGGAGTGGGGCTGGCAGCTCCCACAGGCAGCTTTTCTCTAGAGTGGGGACTGTGGGCCACCTCGGACCGTTTTGGTGGCCCCCGGCCATGTCCATCTGTGCTGGGCCCCCAGAGCCGGAGGCAGCTCCAGAGGGGTTTCAGGAGGGTGGAGCAGAGGGGGAGCACCCTCTCCATCCCCTGCTGCCCACACTGCTGGGATGGGCCCAGGGGACACGTGGCAGGTTCATGGAGCAGGGGGTGTATTGGGGTGCAGGGAGGGATAACGGGGTGCAGATGGACGATGCCCACTGGGAGGCAGGTGGAGATGCAGCTCATCCATCCTGGTGTGCTCTGCCCACCCCTCCTATCTCTCCACCCCACCTGCTCCTGGGCAAGCCAGGATGGGGCAATTGGGTGTAGGAACTGTTGTCTCCTGTCAGGGCTCACCCCACTGCAGGGGCACGGGGGTGCCCAGGGGCAGCACATGGAGGGCAATTCCATGCCCTGGCTCAGGCTCTGCCCCACCCAGTTCCCATCACACCCCAACAGCAGCAGCACCCCAAGCCACGAGAGAGGGGGACAAGCCAGCAGCAGGTGACGGGGGGACCCCCTCCTTGTGCCTCCTCATCCCCAGAGAGGGTCCCACAGAGCTCTGCCACCCCACTCCATGCTGGGTGTCCCTGTGGGTGCAGCACAAACCCCCCAGAATCTATTTTGAGCCTTTGCCAAGGAAACAGGAACTGGGAATAAGAGGCCATGGGCCAAGACCCTGCCAGCCCAGGGACATGGGGTGCTCAGGGACACAGGGAGCCCACGGATGTGGGATGCTCAGGGACACAGGATGCTCAGGGATTTAGGGTGCCCAGGCATGTGGGGTGTTGGTGCAGAAGCCACTCGGAGTTGCAGACAAGCTGGGTCAGCCATTATTTATTGAGAATGGTTGTGGAGGGGTAAAAATATTTCCACTAACTCTATAAGAATTTATAAACCTATACTCTGCTTATATCCGTTAACAAACGCCTCTAGGACCGTCGTGCCAAGGGAGGAGGGGCTTCTGTAAGAAAATAGCAAGATTTAAAAAAGGAAAGCACTAATACACCCTGCGGGGCCCTGCCCAGGGGGGCCCTGCCCAGGGGGACCCCCTGGCTGGCACTGGGACACGGGGGGCACCTGCCTGATGACCCACCCCGAGCCTTGGCCGGGCACAGCCCCCACCAGGGGTGAACCCACCTGGGGGACCCCAGCTTGGGTGGCCCTGGTGGGGACAGGACACACCCCCTGCCAGCAAGCTCCCAGTGATCCCCCTGCTCCCAGTTCTGCCCCTCCAGCCCCTTTTGTCCTTCCCTGGAGCCAGGAGGGAGAAGGAGCTGAAGGGGTTGGCATCCAGCTCCCCAGAGACGCTGGGAGGTGTGGGCCAGGCTCTCCCTGGGGACACACAGAGGGGCTTTGTCGGGAAGCAACACAGCTGGGGACACCCTGGGGGGACACAGGGACACTACACAGTGCCCTGCAGGGCGGGAACATGAGTGGGGACATCCTGGGGGGACGCAGGGACACTACACAGTGCCCTGCAGGGTGGGAACATGGGTGGGAACATCCTGGGGGGACACAAGGACGCAGCACAGTGCTCTGGGGGAAAGCAACACGGATGGGGACAGCCCCGGCGGGGACAAGCTGCAGTGCTCCCGAGGGCAGCAACACTGATGGGGACATCACAGGGGAACATGGGGACATCCTGAGGGAACAAGGGGATATCACAGGGGAATGTGGGGACATCCTGGGGGAATGTGGGGACATCACGGGGGAACGTGGGGACATCACGGGGGAACGTGGGGACATCACGGGGGAACGTGGGGACACGCAGCAGCGCTTCACCGAGAAGCAACATGGATGGGGACATCCTTGGAGAACGCACAGGGATGCTCTGCCAGGAAGCAGCAGGGGCAGGGACATCCTGGGCACACGGGGACACCACAGACAAGCAAGTGGCACCAGGGGCCGAAATACCAGCTGGGACAATGCTGTTGCCATGGGGTGGGAGGTGCCACAGGCACAGGACAGTCATTATTGCTTTGCAGGGCCAACAGCCAGGGGGAGCCGGGCTGGGGACCCGACCTCTGATCTGGGGTTCAAGGGACTTTCCCCAGGGCCCAGGGCTCCTGCTGTCACTCCGCGGGGACAGGGTGAGGACACAGGGCTGGGCGCTGACAAGTTCAGTCCCCCTGCACACGGAGCAGGCTGGTGGCTGCCCCTCCCTCCCCTCGGTCCCCTGTGCCCCCCGGGAGCTGCTGTCCCTCCGTGCCAACCGACGCAACAAGCAGCCTTGTGGGGCGGTTGCAGGGGCTGGCACCAGTGTCCCCCTTTCCTCTTCCCTTAAACCAGGGCCAAGCCGAGATGAAGGCTGTGAGAAGGAGCCCGAGGTGACAGGGGGAGCAGGCTGGCCCGGAGCTGGGGGGACACAGGGAAAGTCAAAGCTTGGGGGGCAAAGCTGTCCCCGGGGGCGGGGGGACACGGGGGCAGGGGGACACGGGGGCAGGGGACCCCCGGACCGG
>VZRE01010123.1:0-32972 GCA_013396775.1 Cephalopterus ornatus
GTGCCTGGGTGTGGCATCAGTGCCATGGTTTGGTAACCACGGCAGTGTTGGACCAAAGGTTGGACTTGATGATCTCAGAGGTCTTTTCCAACCCAGTTGATTCTATGATTCTATTCTGTTCTATGATTCTATTCTATAGGACTTTGGAAGATAAAACCAAGATGAGATGAATAGTCAAAAATTTTGCACATTTGATTCTCAATTACTTATGTTTGGGGGACAAAAAAGGTATATTTTCAGTTACCTAAGGTGGGATTTTTGTCATCTGAGCTTGGCACCTTGGCCTGCTTTTAAGTGACGAGAGATGAGCTGCCACCTTTAGTAAGCCAGGTAACCTGTTTTTGTTGATTACTGTACATGAGGACAACTGCTAATGTTTCTATTTTTCCACTGATGCTACAGGCATCCTGAGGGGCAAGCTCAGATTTTCATGTTTCCATTATCCAGTAGAATCCTTCCCCGACAGCCACGGGTGTGTCACGCTACAGAGTTTATGCTGTGGACACAAATGAGCTGAGAGACAGTGCATCTAATTGTTTTTCATTTATTTACTCTACACATGATCCCCTTCAGAGGGTGTAAATTGTCCTGGAATTCAGCAGCCAGAAGTCAAGGCCAGGCCAAAAGACACGTATGTTCGTCTGGATAATGGGGTGATTTACAGAGAGACTCATCTTTGGCTCTAGGTATGCCCTGGGACCATCTTATTAGACTTGCCTGTTTATTAGACACACCTTGTGTGGGTGAGTCCTTTAGACTGTCCAGAGATAAGATGTGAATGAATTTGCTTTAAGGTCAAAGAGATTTGTTTCCTCAGGAAATACATTAATTTCTTACACTATGTGGTAGGATACTCTTTAAAATATGTATAATATTCTCTAGGCCTTCAGAAAATGTTTATTTAAAAAGGATTGACTATAAAAATAAATTTAGAGAAAATATGCATTTATCAAGTGCTGCAATTAAGATTCCTTTACTTTTCTTGGCAATTCTTGAGGAACAAAAATTTTGCTCTATAGAATAAAGAGGCTTCATTAAATCAAGTCAAAGTAGCCTGGGGGATTTATAACAGAGAATGATCTGCACCACCAGCTAAAATTATTCCCAAAGGAAGATTCTTGGTGTAATTCTAGTGAATTCACTGAATAAATGTGTCCCTTTAATCATATATGAAATAATATATCTTCTTCATATACGACGTCACTGTCTTGCAGAAAGAGATTTCTTATATGCTCTTTCCTATCTATTCACTGGCTGAATTAAAACTAATAAGATTCCTTCAGCTGTTTCTCTTCTCTTACACAGATATTATTACTACTTTGTTACTTTATACTACTTTTAAAACAGTGGAATATTTTACCAGTAAATAAAGGTTAGTTTGTCTCAGTATACTTAAAATCTTTAGGAGTTTTTATTAGAAAATGTATATATACCTGTACCAAACAATTGTAAA
Source organism: Cephalopterus ornatus (assembly GCA_013396775.1). Classification (NCBI taxonomy): domain Eukaryota; kingdom Metazoa; phylum Chordata; class Aves; order Passeriformes; family Cotingidae; genus Cephalopterus; species Cephalopterus ornatus. Next base: position 1,454 of record VZRE01010123.1, read on the forward strand.
TGCAGTCTGTAGTGTAGCTTGACAAAGTTATATTCTTTATCTTTTAAATTATCATCTCTGTGTGTTAACCTAATATCTACAAAGAGATGGGAAAACTGTAAGCCTTGGGAATAAAATACAAAGTTAGGAGCAGAAAGATATATGTTAGGAATTAATTTGGTTTTGCTTCTTCTATTTCTCTGAAGGAAATAGAATATATACAAACATTCTTGAGGTTTTTTTAGTGCTTTGAAACTGCTAAAGTTGTTTAGAAGCACATATCACCTACTTGTCCAGTTTTCAAATGATGCAACAGTAATAATTTTTGTTTGAAAGTTACTATCTTATTTATACAAGGAATCTGAGGCCCATGCAGAGCATTTACAGTCATATGTTGAACTCCATAGAAACAGTTACTATAAACTTTTTGCCATACACCAGAAAGTAAGATTATTAGTATGAGCTGGATCTACAGCTGCAATAAATAACAATTATGATAAAGAAAAATAGTTTCTCCAATGGAAATAGATTTTTCTATTTTCTCCTAGAGATTTATTTTGATCCCATGCAGTTTTTTAAGTTAAATATCTTTGTTTGAAAACAGAAAATGTTTGTTTTCACAATTTAGTAGGAAATTAAGATTTACTGCCAACTTTTATTTGAAGAAAATAAGTAGCGAAGGTCAAATGCAAGACTTGGACAACTTCAAACTCATACAGGGTTTTTCTCAAAACTATTTTCAAAAGGTTCTAATTTTACTACTGATTCTCATTTCAATAAAAGGGCAATATACAATTAAATGCACAAACCCCGTGTTTAAGTAAGATGAAGGTTGTGACACAAACTGACAAAAGACAGGAAATTTAAAGTTAAGGCTGTAACTCTGGCTTTAAGTCATGCCATGGAAAAATAGAGAGCGTTATAGATAGAGTGTCAGCCTCAGCTTTCAATTTCCTGGCTTTTGTCAGTTTATGTCACAACGTTAATTATAGTTAACATAACTTTTGGATTTAATTTCCTCGTCTGTTTTTCTGTAACTTCTTCTTGTTGCTGTTGTTGGCATAGGGGAAAATAAATTTCGTTACAATTAAGAAGGTACATGTCAGAAGCGTGATTTATTTTTTGTTTTAAGATGTGCTGGTTTTGGCTGGGATAGAGTTAATTTTCTTCCCAGTGGCTGGCATGGGGCTGTGTTTTAGATCTGTGCTGAAAGCAGTGCTGATAACGTAGGGATGTTTTATTTACTGCTGAGCAGTGTTTGCACAGAGTCGAGGCCCGTTCTGCTCTGTACTGCCCCGCTGGTGGGTGGGCTGGGGAGGCACAAGGAGCTGGGAGGGGACACAGCCAGCGCGGGTGACTCCAGCTGGTCCAAGGAATATTCCATGCCATACAGCAATATGGAATAAAATAAAAGCTCAGCAATAAAAGCTGGCGAAGGAGAAGGAAGAGGGGCGCTGGGAGTGATGGCGTTTGTCTTTCCACGTCACTGTTATGTGTGACAGAGCCCTGCTTTCCCAGGGATGGCTGAACCCTTGCTTGCTGGTGGGGAGCAGGGAATGAATCCTTTGTTTTGTTTCACTTATGTGTGCAGCTTTTGCTTTACCTGTTAAACTGATTTTATATTAACCCATGACTTTTCTCACTATTACACACCCAATTCTCTCCCCCATCCCACTGGGGGGAAGTGAGTGAGCATCTGTGTGTGAGGCTAGGCTGCCACAACAAAAGGTTTTTCTCAAAGGCAAAATAGATAATTTGGAAAGCCTGTTTTAAAATATCCTATTATTTTTAATTAATAATAGTTATGATGACTTTGTTTTACCTCTTTATTGAAGACTGAGGTCTATATATTATCGCAAAAGTCTTTAGCATTTTTTAAAAACAGCACTAAGGCTAGGTACATCAATTCTCAACCTATCAAAATTTTAAGGCCAGAATAGGTATCCTTGATCAAACAAAACTATGGTGTCTTTTATGTTGTGACGCTTTATAATGAGTGAGTCATTGTTCTGCAACATGCAGTTTAGTGATTCCAGCCAACACAGTCTCATTGCACATGGTGGAAAGTTGAATCAGAAGAGGACTCTGTCCTTGCTGTATGTGCTGCAGTCCCTGTAGAAGTTAATGTTGGTTGTACAGAAGGACATTATTACCTTGTGAATTGGTATTACTAGGAAGAAATAATTCCACACTGCTGAGTTCATTCCCATATTTCAGTGGAAAAAAGAACCATTTATTTTATAGTACTTTCTCATAGATGCACAAAATAGATGCACTTATTTATGTCTTTATTTAATTTTTGCAGGACATAAGGACATTTGTTTTAGGACAATTGATTTTTACCTAAGGTGGGAGCCCCTAGGTGCTGGATATAAATCTGATCTCACTCTTTGAAGTATTATATCTACCTTGGAGCTGAAGTCTTGTATCACACTATCCTTAAAAACCTGAATGCAACACACTGACTTTCAAAGCACATATTCCCAGCTTGCAGGCTCTTTAGGAGCTTATGTTTGGTGTTACTGATAAGAAGCCTTTAGATCTAAACTTGAACTGTGAATTTAGAATAGGAATCTTTTAGGTGTGCAAATAATTAAATTTCCAAACAGTAAAAATTGACAACAGTTTTTTTTCACTTCAGTATTTTGTTGCAACTAAATAAGACAACTTTTCTACTTAAATTACAGGCCAAGTTAGCATTCCTTGAGGAATGACAGATCTTGGATCCTTGGTCTTGGTTGGAGATTTTGCCTTCTGATGAATGTTCATACTTGCCTTTGCTTCCCCCGTTCAGCATGAAAATTCATCAATCCTCAGTGACTTGCAAATAAGTCAAACTTTTTCTCCGTCTAATACAGACTTTTAAAATAACAGACCAGTTTCAGATTTAACCTGTATGTACTTTAAAACTTAAAGCTGCATTTTTGTAGTTTACAATTCCTTAAACAGGCAAAAAATCCCTTCCAACTGTGTACATAGGCTTTGTAGTAAATCAGGAACGAATATACAAATACAGTAAAAGTAAATTACTTAAATGACTTTACTTGATCCAAGTTGAAATTTTTCCTCTCAATGCTGGCAAAATTCCATGAAATAGACTGTACTTGCAGATACTGGAAACAATCTGTTTTCTATAAGAGGTCAGGCAGCTTAATTGGCCTCTTTACTGTTAAATACATTTCAGTATATATGTTTTTAATAGTTCAAGTATTAGTGAGTTTCAGAAAAGTTTTGTCTATCTTAAATCAAACAGTGTTTTGTTTTGAATAATACCTAGTGATTTTACTCAAACTCTATTTAGTGAAATAGTTTTGAATGATATATCCAGAATAGGATTCCCACTATTCTCCCTATTTGGTACATGAATAAAATGACCATTGTCAAAAGAAGTCTTTCTATAGACCTCAGTGTGCTTTAGCTCATGTCCCAGATTAATTTTTTGTTTAGTGTTTGTTTCTCTATTTTTTGCATTGACTAATTGAACTGATGTCATAGTTTTGATTTATTGTTTGTTTTTTTTCCACATACACTACCACTTAGATTAATTTCCTTGCATCTGTAACATTTTTATTTCTGATTGCCATTTAATTGGTCCCAGGAATCTAAGATATTCATAAGAAAATATATGATTTTATAGGGAATAAAAATGTGAATGTTAAGTTTATGTGAATGTATCATTACATAAAAAAAATTAAATCTTTTTTGCTTTTTTTTTATAACTGATAATAAAGCTCTCCAATGAGCTGTAAAGTACTGGTGTGGAAAACTACTTCTTAGTCACTACTACACAGTATTTTCTAGAGAGCCATTCACTGAAACAGCCATTTTTATACCTTATCTGCTAATTTTGTATGTTACCATTTTTTCTCAGTAACCTAGGACCTATATGTTTAAAAATTAAACATTTCTCTATAAATGTTTAAGAATGTGATCTCACATGTTCTAGACTACAATTCTTATTTTATTTTACAGTTTCTTTTTATTATCGAAGCACAACCATGGCTCAAGAGAGGAAGCTGTGCCAGTTAACTGCTCTATTTTATGTCACCAGTCTTTCTGCTTATTAGTCTTTCTTATAAAATTCCTTATTTACCACATACAGCAGGACTGAGCTGATGCAATAAAAGCTACAGCTGTTTCAGCTTGTGTTTTGCTCCTTTTACCTTCTGCAAAATATGCCCCAAATATGGTCAACAGCGCTCTGCCTACCCAGGAAACAAGCATCAAAAGTCGCTTTTGTTTTCTTACATTCCTCCTTTGCTGCCCTGAGAGGAGCAGGTTTTATAGCACTTACAGCACGTCAGGAGCAGCAGCAGCAGTCATGAGGAAGACTGTGGGTCATAATCTCTCACTGATGCTTCTAACCAGAAGCTTTCTGAGGCGGCCCCAGACTACAGTACCAGCAGCACCAGTTGGCCCAACACCCACATGGGCTGGTGTCTGCCCTTTTTGCACTTTTATTAGGGAGTTGCTGTTGGGCCAAGAGGTTCTGAGGAGCCCCAGGCTGCCCTGGTGCATTGAGTCCAGAATGAGGAAGAGGTAATGGCCCTCACTGGGCATTTGATGGCACAGACCCTACGAGAAATTCATGGCTGTGGCTGCAACCTCCAAGCTGTGATCTGAGACTGGGAACGTGCCAGTCTGTTTGTAAATGTGCTGTTGTTCTTCTGGTTCTGACTTAAAATCATAGAACCATTACGGTTGCAAAAGGCCTCCAAGATTATCAAGTGCAACCTTTGACCGAACACCGACTTATTGACTAAACCACAGCTACCTCCAGTCATTTCTTGAACACTTCCAGGGATAGTGACTCCACCACCTCCACGGGCAGCCCATTACAATTCTTGACTCAGTGGACTGCAGGTAAATTCCTGATATGGACAAGAAAACCAGAAAAAGGCCTGATTTCAGTACTCAGGAGAGCCCACCCAGTGGTTGCTGTTCTTCCTATGTAGCATTACCTGTTTTATACTGACAACCATGCACAAAAAAAGAGCTTCTAAAGCATGGCTTCCCTTTGACAACCCAAGAATGAATTATTAAAATAACATTTTGTGAACTATACATTCTGTCTCACACGTATATTGTCTCCAGATGATCAGCCTTTTTGTATTGTGACATGAGAGGGAGAAGCTGCTTTGATTCTGGGGAAAATGCAAATTACCTAAAAAAAAAAAAGGAGAAGAAAAAAAAAAGAACAAGCAAGCACTCTCTTTGTTCTGTAGACAGGAGTTCAAAGAGACAAATTAATCTGTTTTCCACTCATGCAAGCTTGATGTAGCCAATAGATTGTTTTGCCATCACTCCCTCTACTGCGGAGCCTGTCTGTTGTGATTTAACCCAAGCCAGCAACCAAGAACCACCCAAATGCTCCCTCACCCTCCCCACATTGGATTGGGGGAGAAAATCAGGAGGGTAAAAGTGCAGAAACTCATGGGCTGTATTAAACACAGTTTAATAGTGAAAGCAAAAGCCATGCATAAGCAAAGCAAAACAAGGAATTCATTCCCTTCTTTCCATGGGCAGGCGTGTTCAGCCATCCCCAGGAAAGTCGGGCTCCATCATGTGTAATGGTGACTTGAGAAGTCAAACACCATCCTTTCGAACATCTTCCCCTTCCTTTTTCCTATTCCTCAGCTTTATATGCCGAGCATGGCACCATGTGGTGTGGAATATCACTTTGGTCAGTTCACACAATAAAATGTACTTCTTCTACTGAAATGTCTGATTTTAGATGGTAACAAAATGAGAAAATATTGCATTCTTGGTTTATGGAGAAGTCAAATGAAAACAAACTCCTGTTGACTTAAAAAATATTACTCATGATTCCCCACTGTGACAATTCGTGGCTAAAAAGTGGTGTCTTGGTTGCTCTTAAGCACAGCACTTCAGACTGAGTATTATAAATGTTAACAAATAGCTATTACACAAAACCAAAGATTTGATAGCTTTTATACATTCAAATGAAGAAAATCCTTTGCATACTCTTCATTTGATTACCATTTTGGTGGTGTTAGTAAAAATAATACTTGTTACATTTTCCGGACTCTTCTAATGGAAAACACTAAGTGTTTTCCTGGAGCAAAAAGTTTTGTGCTATATTACTGGTTTTCTTAACATGAACCTGAATTTATTACATGTAGCAATGATATATTCTTTTGTTTATTCCAGGCTTCTGAATTTACCAATACCTGTGAGGCATTTGTCATCTCATAGTAACATATCTCTTATTTGCCTTACTGGTTAATTGAACCACTGCCCAGCTATATAACCCTGGTCAATCTAAAACTCTTGCCTGTGAAGTTTCCCATATTCCTAATTGAGAGGTCTCCATGTCTTCTAAGTCGAGATATCTTTAGGTGTTGTGTTCATTATTCAGTCTTTATCAGAAAATTGGTGCTTAAAAATCATCATGAACACATGATGGTTATGAAACTGGTAAACAACTACACAAATTCATAACCATTATTAAATATAATATTCCATGTATAGGATATACAAGAAACTTGCACTTAAATGTAGGTGTAAATCACTGCATAAAAAAGTACCTAAAAGAATTTGTGTACTATTTTCTGTTCATAGAGTTCTTTATAAAATGGATAATTTCTTTTGCAGATGCTTTTAGGTACATATGTAATTTTAATATGAGGAGCACAATGGATTAATTTACTGTATTTTAAGAAAAAGAGAAAGGTATGAGTAATATTTAATTATAAACTTTTTTTTTTACTTTGTAAGTTGCTGTTGTAATTTTATGGCACATTTGGGGAAAAAAAGTCTGGAATCTTTGCCAAAGGAAAACAGCCAATCTTTAATTTCACTGAACCTGTTCCATTTCAGAGGACTCAGACTGTGGTGAAGTCTGTATAATCTGCAGGGATAAAGCATCACAAAATCCCATTCACCACCTAGACTTGTACTGTGATAAATTTATAAGTGGATTATGATTCTGCCTGCTAATTTTTACCCCTAATCAATGTAAAGTAATGAGTCAAATTCTGGTTCAATTCTAGGACTGGGTTACTTCTGTTTTATTTGTGGTGGGACTTATTTTTTGTATTTTTTTTGCTGTTGACAATACTAAGCATTGCAAATAAGTTGAAAAAGCTCTTTCCTGCAAGCTTTAGTTTTCAGGACTAGCACATGTAAGATATTTTTCTTTGTTTATAAAATAGGTTTCCTCACTGTGAATCTTTCAGTCAATTTCTCTTAAATCTTCATGCTTTTCCTTATGACATGGGATTTCCAGCATGGGCCAATATTAAAAATGTAAAATCAAATCCGAAGAACTCAAAAAGAGTCATGTCATCATAAAAGCACGTAATATAGCTTTTATAACTTTTTTTAAAGTTATCTCCAGCCACTCCTAATTTCATAAACACTAACAGTACAGTTGTCTTGCATGAGCTGATTGAGGAGAATTGCTTTCTCAGTCTTCTAAGCAGGAAAGACAACAGGCATTTGCAAAAGGACAAGGAGGTGCAGAGCCATCCGAAAATAAATGATGGTAAATAGAGTTACCAAAAACTGAAAGGTGGGAAAGGATGTTAATTCCACAATCTTGTTATAGCAAAAGAGAAAACACTTTATATGCAGAGATAAGAATTTATTGTAAGTCTAATTAAAATTTTAACAGATTGATCAAGACAATACAGTCAGTTGCTTTCAGTCCAATAGCAATAGTATTAATGCCTGCAGCCAAATTATTTATTTAATGCAGAAAAATCTCTTTGATAATAGATTTTAAGGTTTTACGCAAAAATTTGCTAATAGTCACCCTTCTTTCTTCTACTTTTCTTCTTCTCCTCCAGGCCCCAAAATTTCAGCAGGACAGGGTACAAGGGGTTTCAGCAGCTCACCATTGTCCTGCCAGCAGCAAATTCCATGGCAGCCTGGCACTGTGCCCTAGGCACTCTGGGATGAGCCCCTGCTCGTCCTGTGGCCCTGTGTTGTCAGGTGAATAAAAAGTCGGGGGCCTTTCATTAGGAAGTATAAAACATTGCATCTACTGGGCTACAAGAAGCTTGCGAAATCTTCTCTTTTGGCATTGACAGGGTGGAGGTCAGGTGGCAGGAGCCTTTGGTGTGCTCTTTGTAGAAGAGTTTCAATTTAGAGAAAAAGGGAATAGTAATGATTTTTTTGGCTGATCCCTGACTGATATTCTTTCACTCTTTTGAAAGCTCCCATTTCATTCATGCATTTGGCACAAAAATCAATCTAGTACGAGATGCAGCAAGGCTTCATAATCAGCTATTACAAAACCGACTGAGGCTGCATCAGAGAAAAAGGGGAATTTCACTGTTGTCTGCAATTTAACTGGACACTTCAAGATGCTCCTCAGTTATTACTTGTCCAGCCACAGTGCCCCTTTTCTCTCACCCTTCCTACATTATACTTAGCAACCAACATTAAGTCACACAATTGAAAGAAATATCAACCTCTATGATTTAATTGTCTTGTTCCTTTATATTTTTTTTTCCTTCCAGATTTTGGTTAAGCCAATGCATAATTTAACAAAGACAAAGGTGCTACCCATGTTTGCCTTTTCCCTCCTTCACATTAATGATAATCTTTATGTTTTAAATTTCATTAGCAGTCAGTAGGTTTGATCTGCAACCTGAAAGCAGTTCTTAAAATCCACAAGGTCAATTAACAATCCATGTTTTGTGTGAAAAGCTGCCTGTGTGTCACTGTTTATAGCACTGACAGCTTGACTACTGTAGCTGGAATTTAACAATAAGTAAAGACCTTCCAAGCAACAATGAGCACCAGCAATAATCCTAAACTGAAATTGCTTCTATTTATTGGTTCTTTATGTAAAGGCAGAAAGATAAGAAATGATGACCACAGTATGACAATGTGTGGTTATAAAATTCTTACTTATTGGTGTTTTCTATAACTGGGATCAATATTTAAGCAAGGGATTAATGTACAAATATTCTCATGTAGCTTTACAGCTGGAAAAAACACACTGGCTCATCTAATTCACCAGCTGATGATCACATCCAGAAAAATCTGCTGTAGCTTTTTGTTAAGAGGGCAGATTCACAGATAATGGGTAATATTGCTTACTGGAAATCCTGTTGATGTTGAATGGCTGAAATCTTCTAAGTACGTAAGTTGTTTTAGAATCTAAGTACAATCTGAGAACAATGACATGCATCTAATCCAAATATGCTGCTCAGACAATATGAGAAACAGGCCTGTGGACTAAACTGTGGTTGTCACGAGAAATAAGGTGATGGTCTCCACGGGGCAATGCTTCCTGTCTCCTTACTATTGATGAGTCAGCAAGGCTGGTATTTGGGAGGAAAAATTACCATATTGGAAGAGACCTGAAAGATCATCTAATTCTTATCCACCTGCCATGGGGACACCTTTACCTAGAAAGGTATAATTAAATATACAAATTAAATATAAAATATATAAGGTTTTAGATATAATTGTATAGATATAAATTCTAGATAATATAATTGAATGCATAATTTCTAATGTGATATAAGCCTGTTAGTTAATGTAATAGTTGTACGATATCTAATAAAACTTTGAATGAAGGTATTGAAAGGAAGGGTGTGTTCTGAAGATATTTTGAAGGCTTTTCCTGACATCCAAGGCTCCAGAAAATCCAAGATAGTTTAATGACTGGACTATATAATCAGTGAAATCAAAGTGAGACTGATGCTAATATGATCTTGAAATAAACTGTGTTAGAAGCACATTTGGAGGAGAGAGCCAAGGTGAAAATTAGCATTTTTATCTCTCTTTTTTTTTTTTTGCTATGAGAGAAAATTTTTGAACCATTTGGAAATGTAAAGACTTGCAAAATTTCTCTTATACACAAACATTTTCACAACCACAACCACTGCATTCCTTTTTTATTTCCTTTAATTATTTATGTATTTATTTTATTGTTTTTTTTTTTTTTAATGTGAGTCTTCATAGGTTCTGGAAGAATTTGCTTCAACAGACCCCTTGAGCTGGGAAGACTGGTGACACTTGCAGAGCATTGCTCTGGTAAAAGTCGACATACGTATGAGTGACCAAATGTCTAGACCACAGCCAATCACTGCAACAGCAGATGATAGTCAAAGGCTTTCAGGAGTCACAGAGGAAGTAATAATTGTATAAAATGAATCTTTGTAATGAATCTAGTTCTTATGCTTTGTGCTCTCTTTCTCTTAAAAAAAAAAAAAAAGCTGAGTACCGTTTTGGCACTATTACATCTTCTCTTCACCCCTTAGGAGAGCTTTTACCTTTAATTTTGGTGTCTCCTGCTGTGACCATGCTATTACTTAGCTACGACAAGAGTTTTAGAATTACAAACATGTGGGGCCAGGGTTGCTGCATTTTGCTTTAGCCTTTCAAAGTGGCTTGTTGATGTTAATATACAGCACCCCTGCTGTGCTCTTTTTTCTTATTCTGACTTTCTTGTTTGTTACATTTTGCATGTGGAGCCTGAGTGATTAATATTTCATCAGGTCTTCAGTGCAGAATGTCACAAGGATGTGTTGCATTTGGCTTTTCTGGAGCTCCACTGCCACTGAATTGCGACTAATACCTGGAGCTCAACCTATAATGGCTTCTTGGGATCACCATCAAATAGGAATAAAGGTTTGCCACATCATTAATCAACAAGGAGTTCAGTTTCATCTACACTTTAAATATATTACCTTCTCTAAAGTATGTCAGAAATTATTCTGATAATGTGTACCACTGACTTGTCTTAATTCAATGTTTAATGTAAAATTCAATATACAATAGCATTGTTTCATTACTGGAATGATTTGTTGCAAAAAAGGAAGAGTTACAAACCAATGTTCATCTGTATATTTCAACTATTTCAACTGGAGATGATGTAAGGAAATTAATTTCAGGCTTACAATTTTTGCAATTTTAAAGCTCCTAAACAAAACAGTTTATATACGTTCACATACATATATACATAAATACCAGATGCCAGTAGCACACCCACTTCATCTAGAATATATATTTGTTTTCATAAGTTAAATTGGATGCAATTTTTCAAATTTAACTTGAAATCATCTTGTGTTTTTTTAACTTTTTCAAATTTAACTTGTATCATCTTGTACTAAAAAACATCAGGAAGAAACAACATATTTTTCCTGATTTTTTTAATTTGCAAACACGAGATGATTGTATAATACAGAAATAGTAATTTAATTTCTTTATGAAAGTAATGCGTGCTTTAGGGGTGCATGTAGTGGTGTGTGATTTTTAGCATCAGTTTTTCATACGCACGTTGGATTTCTGACTTGGGTTAGCCTTGAAAACACGTGACAATGGTGATGGTGGGTGGCAACCAAAATGCTGAGATTACATGAGAAAAAACAGGACTTAAAAGTGTGGGGGGAAAAAAATTATCTTAGCTAAATCTGCAACTCAGGCTGGAGGGCTCTTTGATTGTATTTCTACTAGATAACCTATTTGAGCTGCAGCATAAATGGATAATCCACATAAGTGCTCTTATCAGAAGCCTTTGACTCTATGTAGTGATCTCAGTAGGCTACAATTCTTCTACCAAAACCTCAGTGATTTTATTAACAGTAAAAAAAATCAGTTAACATTGGCTTTTTAAATTATATGTACAAATATTTAACTTTCTGGTTTGCCCCTGTTGTGGGTTAATTCTGTGAATAATTTTGTGGATCTTTCTGGTCATTGCTTTCAAAACCTAAAGGGAGTGTTTAACAGCAGACTTGTACCCAGGCAGACTTACAGAAACAAACCGAACTGTTCTCATATGAAGGATTGAGCACAAACATATGGAAGTGATGTAGTATGTATTGATCTTTTAGAAAAATAAAGAACATTGGAAAATGAAGAGCAAAAGATATTATGAGTCTCATCTCAAAACTTTAAAGAAACTTGATACTACTACAATATGAGTCTCATCTCAGAATTTTAAAGCAACTTAATTCACTATTTTTTGCTATGATCTATCAAACAGAATGAAAAAGGTTCTTTTGACAGTTATTTCATTGAAGCCCTTTCTAGTGCGATAACATTTCCTTCAAAATTATCAAAGGAAAATGTATTGAAGGAAATGAAAAGCATATTGTATCATCAGCCTATTTTATTTGAAGGGAAGCAGAGACCCATTCCTGATGATTTGGATATTCTCTACTGATTTTATTGCTTGGTCATCTGTTGGTAGAGTCTTTTCTACTTCCCACTGCATCCCACCTTTGACCATGTAGTGTGCTACTAGAGGGATAACTTGGCCTTTGGTGTTGCCAGTTCACATCTGTATCATCTTCTTTACAGACTCTACAACATTTGTTAGTGGTTTTTAAAAACTATCAAGAAAAATCAAGAAATTTCTTGACAGATTAGGCTGGCAAATGCAGTAATTTCCAAAATCTTCCACTCTTCATGGGTGTCGTGAAAATGTAACTAAAAGAAGAAACCAGAAAACCAGGACAGGTAACACGAATACTACTCTGATGCTTAGGAGAGGGAAATAGCTTATTACAGAAGCTGTACTGTGCATTCATGACTTGGTGTCTTCATTTCCATATCATCAGAGGTACATCAGCTGCCTCAAAGCACATGATGAAGGAGCACAGAAACTTAAACCAGCCTTCTGTAGCCCAGGGAAATGCACCAGCTCTCAGGCTGTTGGTGTTCAGGTGTAGATGTTTCAGTCTGTCCCGCAGGAGTCATCCCACCCTGCAGCCCCAGTGTCTTCAGTCTTAGTCTCTGATGCATTGCTGTGTTAAGGGGCTGCAGAGCCATGATGATGAAAAGTGTTTTATTGTTGAAAAAAAAGAGAAGAGCTCCGAGCAGGAAATCTCCGGAGTCTTCATGTGGGAATAAACAAATCCTCTTGGCTAGGAGATACTTCTATGAGTTAGAAGACTAAGGTTTAACTCCTCCCTCTGAATCTTACACAGAGAAGTAATTGTTTGGAAAGCAGATAGTCTCTTACCTTCCTGTTTGATAGTCTTGGCTTGCTTCACTGGTAGAAAAGAATATATAAATTCATAAATTTTTTGGTGGGAGGCAGGGTAAAATTAAAAAAAAAAAAATTAGAAATAAAGGTAGGCATGGATGGTAAATCTATAAAGCTATCTCTTTCCTGGAACTTTTTGACCTCTTTGAGAGGTAAACTTTTATGAAGTGGAGGAAGCATAGGCAGCTTGTGTCCCCTTCCCTTGGTGAGGCTTGCTGTGAATAGCCAGATAACGCGTTTCCCCGTGGATCTCTACCTGCCCAGTGACATGGATTTGATCATGCCAGAAGCCTGCCTCGAGCCCTTGGCATTATCGTTCTGGGTAAAGGAATGCAGTGTGGATAAAACAGGCACCGGGACTGATGTCCAAAGACACTTCAGTGGCAGTGGCAAGCTCCCCTTTCCCATTTCAACTGCATGCTTACCCTTTTCTGGCACAGTCCCGGTCATAAAATTCTTGCACAGGCTTCATTTCCATTCAGTATTTGGCCTGCTGCAAGCATCAATTTAAGTCAATTGCACTGGAGTTTTTAGTTTGGGGAGCTGTATGCAAGCAGTGTATTGAAACAACTAATGCATTTTATTAGAACAAGAAAAATCTAATCTCATATAATGTGCTCTGCCATCACTTTGCTGTGTTATGACTGAAGATGAAGATTCAGATCTGTCTTGCTCCTGACCTGGGCTTAATCTGAACGTTCACTATAAATGTGTGTAAAACTCCATATCTCATTACTGGTCTCCCGGGTTTTCTCTAAACAAATACAGTGGATTAAAATGCAAGTTCATTAGGTTAAAGCGCTTAATTATTTTAAAACTCTCAGTGTTAGAGTCAGATGTCAGGATTTGATTAGCACTGCGGGGAGGCTCTGTAAGGAGCAAAATGGAAATAGCCATTGTCCTAGTATAGTTAAAATGCTATAAATATGTAAATAAGGACACAAATATGGGTCTAGATACATATGCAATATTTCTTAACTCTCAAAAGAAATAATTAGCATAAGTTATTTTGATGTATCCCTATCTCTGATCCTTAATTATATTAATGCTACATTATTTAATATTCCATGACAAGTTGTCATAATCACATTCCTTTTAGTCTTGTTTATTGCTTTCTCTACTTATTAAAGTGCCTTTTATTTGTGTGTAGAGGAAAAATTAATATCATTTATTATTGACCCTTAATGCACCAAGATTTAGAGTTCTGGGACTCTCCCACAAGGTGCGTTATAAGGCTGAATTTTAGCTTAGAAAGAGTACTCTAAAATGATTAATGAGCCACTAGCGAGGGAAGAAATGAAAGTACTGTATCTTACCATAAGAAAACATAATTATGTTAAGGGAGGCAAGGGTCTGTATTTTCACCTTCCTTGTTTCATTGACTTTCTTTTTGACTCAAAAAGAGTTGGTGTATAGGAAAGAGAGCAGAAGGTGATCTCCACGTGAGAAAGACCTATGATCAATGTACTGTATAGGTTTTCTCACCAAGTGTGTATGTGTGGAAATGGAGTTATGTGGTTGTCAGTGCAGTCTTTGCAATTCACTCCCTCCAATAAGAGGAAACGGTTGTGCAAAATACCAAAATCCACATGCAGTTTCATTATTCTCTTCACCTTCTCAAGAAAGAACTGCAACCCAACTACTTAATAGCAGCAAACAGGCAATGAAATTGAAAATGATCATCAGATTAATCTCGAGCTTGCATGCCCATAAAGTTCTTTTGTTTGGCTATTTTTAGTTTCAAGAGGCAGCTGAGTCAGTCAGTAGCAGTAATTCTTCTTTCTTCGGGGTCTTTTTTTTCCCTTTTTTTTTTTTTTTTGGTTTGTTTTTTTTTTGGTTTTTTTTTGTTTGGTTTGGTTTGGTTCGGTTTTTTGTTTTGTTTTGTTTGTTTGTTTGTTTGTTATACAAGGATTTTATTTTTAAGGTGTGGCTAATTTCTCTTAAGAGCTTGAAATACTATTATTTCTAGTCCGAGATGAAACCTGCCACATAGCACTGCATTGAAAGGTCCCTAACCAATGGAATACCAGGTGTGTAAGTGTTTGTCATATACAAAGGCTTGGGCAATGGTAAATAAACGTGCCTTTGGTAGATGTGGCACTACCTGTTGCAAACTTTAGTTTGTGCTGGGCACTGCAAAAGATTTTGACGTGCTTTTGAGATGAAGCATCTCATCTCTTCTGCTTGGATGCCCACTGTTACACAATATTCATGATGGGTCTGCTCCACTGAGGCTGAGATATTTAATCTGCAGCTTGCTGGAGGATTTTGAGACCTGTTAACAGGGTGAGGTTGAGGCAGGGAGCAGTATTCCAGTCTATTCCAGTCCCAAGTGTGACAGGCTTTGCTGTAGGAATATTTCACTTGCATGTCTCTCTCCCTCTTGTGACACTGTAATGAGATTTTTTACATGGCATCAAAATTGTTCTGTAAATAGCTAGGGCAAAATCCTGCCCCAGGGAAGGAAGTAGCAATGCCATTGGAGGGAATGAGTCAAATTTAAGTTTCTTGCCAGGTGCTCCCCAGGGCAGAATTCAGAAGCCAGAGCTGAATTTGATCATGCTCCCCTGTACAAGTCACCTGCACCTGCACATGAGTTCAAGAAAGAGATGGATTCATCCACTGAACAATGGTTGTAGCAGCAGGCATTTAATCTTTTGGAAAGTAATGATTCTGTATGGAAATATTTTGAAAGAAAAAATATTCATGCTAGGAAGACCTTTCATTTTTTTTTTTCCTACAGCATTAATGTCTCTATGAATAGGGAAAAAAAACCCCAAACAAAACACAACAAAAAATTTTCTGTCAAAAGCTGTGTTTGGAAGAAAAGCTAACTGAAGGTAGAAATTAAAAGTTCAATGCAGGCATCAACACCTTGTAGTTAGAGCTTCCTAATAGCACATTTGAAATATTTTGAAAGGTAACCTTGAAGATGTGAATTGGCGTCCCATGCTTTTTTCTCCCTTATCCTTAACATTTTTATTGCTTCTAGCTTTGTTCAGGCTTCAGTTTCTGATTCGAGACCCTGTATCCTCAAGTTCTGTCTTGCCCTGATGACTGCCTGAATTTTCTCTCACTTATCCTAAAGTGTGTTCACACAGACACACTGCTGTAAATGTATTAACCTTTGGGTTTCTGCAGATGTGTATAGTTTTACTCTCCTACTCTTATGGGAGGAAAGGGAACACCAGAAAAGTACAAGCAATGAGATGGTTAACCAGCTCTAAGACAGATGTTCATGTCGCTCTAATTTTGACAAAAGTACATTGGCTTCCTGTGAAGCAAAGGATTGATTTTTAAACATAGTATTTGCGGACCAAGCACTGTGTGGCTCAAGTCCAGCTCTTCTGAAAGACTTATTAACAGCCCCTCACATTCTCTTTGTTCTTTTGAAAATCATCAACTGCTTCAGACACCTACTGTAGCTTCCTGCAGTTCATATACCAGCATTTTTTTTGATGGTCTCTTCTCTTATATATTGAACATTTATACTCTATTTTTAGAGGGGTTTAGAACATTTTTTTAATGCTCTTCATTAGGTAATTGCCAGAAGTTACCATATTTTTTCTGTAAACAAGAATTTGCTTGCAATTTCTTAGATTATGCTTTTCTAACATACAATCAACAGACTTTCTCTTCTCCAAAACATGCTTATAAGAAATCTATTCCAGGTCTGGTTTTTCTAAGTGGTTATGAATGCCACACTTAGTGTTTTTATTTTGGTTTATTTCATTTATTATTACTAATTTATTTATGAACAGGTTTATAGATTTATCAGACATTTTAGTGTTAACATCTACCATCTTGCTGTGATACTTGCCTGTCCCAGTTAGTTAGAGCAGCCAGGACCAGTTCATCACTGTGTGGGTGTAACCCAAACTGTGTATTCTATACCCTCTATGCCATTCCTCAGAAACTGTTAACGACAGGCCATTTGCAGCAGCTGCCCAGAGCACACCTGACCCCTCAGGCTATAAACTGGGTGTTAAAAGGCCTGTGAGATAGGAGGATGTTCCTGTCCTCATACCCAGGACTCACAGTCACCCATCGTGGAACTCCCCACCCCGGGGGAGGGACTGGACATTCCTGCCTGAACCTGGGTGTGTATAATCTGGGAGTCTGGGGACTTCTAAAACCACTCGTGGGATCCAGGGGAGGACCAGAACCTCGACCGGACTGCGACCGCCATCCTTGACCAGACTGCAAACCCTGCTCTCACCAACAGGATTTCTCCTCTTCTTCTTACTTTGGACTCAGGGGGACCATGTGGGGCTTGGCTGGTGGCCAACGAACACCATGCTGTTCGTGCTCCAGGGTACTGAGTGTTGTGGGTTAAAACCAATTGTCTGCAGAATTTATTTATTGTATTCATTAAATTGTAATTCTGACTTATAATCTCTTATGAGTTGGGTTCATTTCTCCTGCCGCTTTACCTTTAAACCAGCACGGTGTCATAGTTTTACAACATATAGTACAGGAAATACATCAGGAACATGTTGGTATGGGTTACAGCAGTGAGACTTGGACTGGCTTTCCAGTACAGAGAATGGCTGACACAATTTCTCTGATCACGATCCAAGTCAGGTTGCATGGCTCAGACAGTGGGGTCAGGCAGGTAATCTAGACATAATATTTAAACCAGTTTTGTTTTTAATAGGCTGTTGAATGCCATAGCAATATTTGTCTCTATTTATATAAAAATTTCTGTAAATTTGTGTGCATACAGATATATCTAAGGGGATATAGAAGTTGGGTTTTTTTCACTATGAACCCCACTGTACGTTTGTCCTAAAACACTCAGTAGTTTGTGAGCAAACGCTATCATAGTGATGAAATTAGAGACGTGCAGGAATAAGTCTAAGCCTTACAATCAGAAATTTCCCTAAACTTGTGTTTTTTATTATAACTCTATTACTTATATATTTATGTGTTTACAAATTTATGTATGTATTTATATGTAAAAGAAATTCCCCTCTTCCTCTAATTTTTATGCATACTAAGTGTGTGCATCCATCATCAATTGCAATGACGTAAACACAGAGTAAACCTTAGCTTTCTACTTCCATTTCCAAAACACACATATTATTCCAGTAAATGTTTAATATAACATTGTCCAAAGTTAAATTTGTATTTGATTAAATGCGTGTTCAAAGGAGTTTTTGATCTCAGATAAAAATTGAGGTAAGACCAAATAACAAAACAAAACAAAAACTAAACATTCAGCTTTCTGTCACTAATTTCACGACTTTCTTGTTTTGCAGAAAAAATATTCTATGAATAATCTTATGTTTCAATTGCACTCACTTCTTATTCACTCGCATATTCAGAGTCCCTCATGCTAACACTTGTAACATATTTTAAGCAAATTGGCTGCAGTTTACAGATGCCGAGAATTAGTCTTGGCAAAGGTATCACCTATAGGAAAAGGTAGGGAATGTCATGTTTCCATTCTCTTTCAAATCACGTGTTATTAACTAATGTCTTATTAAAATGTCCTCCAAAATACAGTTGTTCTTATCCTGAAGAAATAAGTAATGCCAAAATTTGAGAGCAACTTACCATGGTTTTCTAAACAGTTTTCCCAGGATATATGCAACAGTACTGTAGTTTGCTTATTTTTTTTTTTCTCTTTGACTTCCATGTATAGAATTGTAGAACATGAAGAAAAAGTGTCTGTGAAACTCAGAAGTGTCATGTACTACTCTTAGAACTGCTAGCCTTTTCCCAAGACTCCAGTGATCACGTCAGGAAAAAAAAGCAATTCTCAGAGTGATTTCTTCTCTCTCTCTCTCTTTCTTCTCATTTTTGTTTCAGAAGGTAACTTTTCTTCTTTATAACTAGTGAAATTGATCCCATTTTATCACAATTTAGATCTTCTAATTCCCTGCAGCAGACTCAATCTGCAGCGTGTAATGTTTGACATACTTGAGTCAGAGCTTAAAAATCAAACTTTTGTCCCTGTTTAAGAAGGCAGAAAATTCTGCTGGCATAAATTGACTGAAACTTACTGCCTAGATAAAAATGTCACTCCTTTAAAACTGAGTAACATCATTGTGCAAAATACCACCATGATGGACTGTAATAGACAAAAATGTTCCTACAATGCCTAGCTTTCTTATCAGTTTTATTGTTTTTCATCTCTTACTGAATTATGAAATGCTGCATGTGATTCAGATCATTTATTCAGACTGCTGTGAGAATGGTCTTCCAAAGCAGGGTTTACGATATTTAATTTTATTATTTTACGGTAAATGTACGAAGGCTTGAAGTAAACAGTAGGAGAGGCATGGATAAATGACACAAATCAGATGTTTTACAAATCAGAACCATTATGCTCACACTTAAGGCCAGTTATGACTCAGATTATAAGCAATTTTTTGTGGCGACTAATCATTAGGGAAAATAGGTAGCCATAATTTTCATATCACTGCTGTTATCCAACCTTCTCTCAGGGTAAATTGCAAAGGAAATGTAAGTCTCTTTTAAAGTATGATGGCGTGTATGGCACCCTTTTTCCTACCATCTTATGATGCTATCCAAAGATAATAATGTTGGGGAACACTAGAGACATGGATAAAGCACATTTAAATATATATTTACAGTAAAGTATAAAGAAGACAAAAGAGAGATTGATTCATGTGGCAAAAAGCTTGAGCTTTGGCTAGGGAAATTTTTCTGCTGTGCATGCAGTAGCTACAGCTCTGCTAAAAAACGATCACCTGCAGAAAATCATACTTTGTAAGTTCTCAAAGAAGCAGAACATTTTTTGCCCTGCAGCTTTTTTTCTTTCATGAGTAAAAGAACATTTCATGAAGAATAGATCATTCCTGTGTGTGAATACTTGCTAAAGGTAAAATATCCCCCAACGCTTACATCCCAGTGCTAGGCACTGAAAGATTCAGAAATGTGCTGGCTGAGTGCTGTAACACCTACTTGGCCTTAAAGTTACCTGAGGTTGAGGATTAAGCAACTCAGAAGTTTAGGCCAGCCAAATTCATGATGGGTTGCTCTATCTGCAGGCCTTGGGCACCACAGTCAGGTGGCACCTTGAGTAACATCCTCTGTTCACAGCTGGAAACAAGATCCTAGAGAGAGAATAAGTCCTTGGCCAGGGTCACTGTGATCTAAGTTGTTATTTTACCCATATGGCCCATCCCTGCCATCCCTGTAAGCTGAGATATTAAAAATAAAATAAAAAAATAAAAAAAAAATTGTGCAGTGTACCCTCTCTCATGGACACTTGAATCAAGACTGATCCCAGCCTTCTTCATGCGCCATCCACAGCAATAACCATGTATCACATTTCCCTTTAAAATGAGACCACTGTTAAGAAAATGTGGTGGTTGTGTTTATAAACACACATGTTTTATGCATGCAAAGTAGCATTTATCAGATTTCATAATGTTTAGAGTATTTGCTCAGGAAATGGAAAGTTTTATCTATCTTAGAGTTCACCTGCCCCATTTCTCATTTCAAAGTTGTTCCAGCAAGCAGGGGACAAGTGAGGCTGGAGGAATAAGGACATTCCCTGTCCCCTTCCCTACGGTGCCCGGAAAAGACCTGCCAACTCAAACACAATTTCCATCCAGTGCTCAGCATACTTGGGAAGAAGGAATTTTTGGAAGCCAGGGGCTATAAAACACCTGCTTTTTAATAAACTAGTGTGAGACAAATGAATCCACAGACAGTTAACAGTATCACTCTTTTTGACTCGCAAGAAAATTTACAAAATGATTTCAGCAGGTCAAACAGAAATCTTCCTTAGCTGATATCACTGTTAAGAAGTAGCAAATCTAAAAGCTTCTGAATGAAAATTGAAGGTTCAAGTATTCCAAGTATTTGTATGAATATTTACAGATCTATATGTGTATGTATATAAATGGAGGAAAATATGGCTTCTTTTGTTTATAGCATTTGCTATTACCCCATGTGAATTTTGGGAGCAGTGCATTCAGCTCAGAATTCTGAAGTGTCTTCATCCACGAGAAATGTTTGAAGAAGTAACAGTTTTTCAATGTAATTTTTTACAGAGTTCTTGTGTGTAACATCATCTTCTCTTAAGTAAAAGCAGAAAGCCTGTAAGATGGACAGATGTTGCCAAAATTACTCTAGACTGGAAGACAATAAAATACGTGCTCTTGTCCCATCAAATTTGTTCATTTTGTACTCGGGTAGGAAGATGTGGAGCGGCATCAGAGATAAATAAGAAAATAAGACAAGCATAATATTTAACTAACTTTTGGGAAATTAGTTTTATCTTGAAGTTCTCGGGAGCAGAATATATAGGAAGTCAGAATCATAGGATTAGCATGATATGAAATGTATAGAATAAATAGTGCATAGAATTAACATACAGACATTTTCCAAGCTCAGGGAAGCTTCACCAACAGCAAAATAGTGGGTGATTAAAAAACTTCCCACCCTATACTTAAAGAAATGAGATGAATACTTCTTTCTACAGTTTCAGAAGACAGAAAACAATCAGAGTGGAATAAAATGGCACAGGATTCAGGGGCTTGTCCCCCAAACCTTCTGAAGTGACTGGTATTGTTTTGCCCAGCATTTTGAGTCCTTCATCAGAGATCCCTATCTCTGGATTGAAGTCACTGACAGTAAAGGGGAGGTTGTTTCCCCTGATAGCATTAACGTTGTGGAAGTTGTACTAAGTGAGGTATTTCCAGCATAAAACAGAGCCTTTTTTGCTCTTTTATACAGGTGACAGAAGAGATATCACTTGTGGCACCTTGTGTAATTCTTGTTGCCTGTGTTCAGGAAGATTAAGTGAAAGAGTATTAGAATGATTGAGGAAGTGGGAGCCTTGCTTATAGGGGCAAAGAAAGCAAAATAAAAGCAATGTTTAAATGTATAAAAGACAAGCATGAAACAGGGGAAAATTTCTCTCAGCTAGCAGATAACACTTGTCAAAAGACAAATAAGGATAACCTCAGTACTTATGAATTTATGAGGAAAATTAAAAGCAGCTTCCAAATTCTCAGAGCAATGAGACTGGAAAAAAATATAAATGCTGGGAATTTTAACTGCTTGCAATATTAGTTCTGCTGCAGGATTGCAGAAGCAAATTTTTGATGTACTCAACTGAGACAGGAGAAGGTCCCTTTCATCCTGTTTCCCATTTTCTTGAGAGTTTGAACTTACATCAGAGTATTTAAGGTAAATACTTTGGAAATCAGTGTTTCATCTTTCAGCAGAAGTGTCTGTGTTTGCCTTCGCAAAAGCTGGAATGCATGTGTGTATATTTAAGTTTGTAGAATTTAACCACTTTCATTTAAATAGATCAATACAGCAAACGTAGTTATTTGACACTAACAAATGTATTTTCTTGGCATGAATCACAAGCATGTCCTGTGAGCAGATTTTTGAAATGTTCAGTGGGTGTTTAAAAGTTTAAAGGCTATCATCATGCTGCAAAGTAACCTGTTGTTCAAATGCAAACTTTGAGTGAATCTTATTCATATACCTTGGAAGTACTAAAACTGCAGATTACTAAGGGCTCTTTAGATATTCATATAATTTCTTTCTACTGACAAGTTAATTGCATAACAAGGCTACTAACACAACTGCTGTATGTTCCAGAGTTGTTATTTTTGCCCAGTGTGTTTGTGATTTCATGGGGATGTTGTTGGTAACAATGGTTATAAACTAATTTGTGCATTGCAATGAATTCTATTCGCAGGGAATTGCAATGACAACTATATTACTGAGGCACTGTCTTTCTATAAAGCTTTCAATTCAAACTTTAATAATTCAACCACATTCTTTAAATGAACAAATGTATTTTCAATTATAAAAATTATAGTGATAGGTATGGGAGAAAAGGAATATTGCTATTGCATATTTGGTTCTACAAGCAGAAGGTCAAACCTTCATTATCACTATATTCTCTTTGGGAATTTGACAGAGGCTATGTTACAAGTAAGATAATTAACATTACAAAAGAATTTATGTACTTTTAGGCTGATTTTCCTTGTGATAATTTATTTTCATACCAATGGAAAATGACTTCTCAGTTAGGCCTAATGTTTTAAAACATTTTCATTAAATGTATTTTTGGTTTTATAACTAGACTATAGCAAGATAAAAATGGAACAATAGTAAATTTATGCTTTTGAGTATCCAGTCTGGGCTGCAAATGAATTCAATTTTCTGAAAACAGTATAAAAATTGTAAAAAGTCATTCCTGAAACTGTTTTTGGAAGTCCTATAAGTGCAGTGGAAAGAGAACAGAAAATTAATTTCTCCCTACAGCAATCTTAATTCTCCAGACTTATGGACTTCTCCAGGTGGTGTTTTTCCTGCACAGCTTTATGCCTTTGTTTACTCTGCATTTTTAGCCTGTATTTATGTGGTCTTTGTTGTTTAAATGCTCAAGTTAACAAACACCTGACAGCTGTAGAGTAGGTATTGCAAACCACTTCAGTGCCCAGAAACAGAGAGTGTAGTGCACATCCATCAAACTGGCACCTGGAGAACCCTGGGAAAGATTCTGTGTCTTAATGAAACTTTGACAGCAGTGGAAGTGCCTTCAGAGATTTGTCCCTGAGTGTAGCATGGGAAAAGTTAACAGATTGGTTCCCTTCCTAATTCATCATTTGTCAGGCCTTCAGGTACATAATGCTTTAATCCTGAATTTTTCATTGTCTAATATTCTGGACTTAATTTTCACACTGTGTTTTGTCAAAATGAGAATAAATCATTATAAAGGAGCAGAAATATCTTTTTGTAGAAATAATAGAAGAAAGTGGGCTTTTATTTATTTTTTTTTTATTTGGGAAGATAAGGCTGTTTAATTTCATCCATCTTTAGCTTTTTAGGTAAATAGGCTGGATTAAGTAAAATCAAATAAGTTGATTATTGATTGTGGTTTTGTTATTGCTTATAAAGAGTGTAAATTTATGCTATCTACAATTTTAGTTTATTTCAGGTCTTTAAAAAAGTCTTTTTATGACACTATTTCATCATGGAATGCATTAGAAAGATGCAAAAGTTCTGAAAAAAGACTGATAAAGTCTCTGGTCTGGCAAAAGAACTGAGAGACTTGTCAAGCTAAAATGTAAAATAACTGTAAGCATTTCTTTTCCAGCCTAAAACAATAGGCAACTTCATTTTCCCAAGTGTAAGAATAAATACCCTTGTTTCAAAGTTATAAAGATGTTAAACTTCGACAACAACAAAAGAGTTAAGCTGGCATATTTGTTTTTGTATGTAAAAATTGTGTGTGCTCTTTTATCCTCACTAAGAACTGCCTATGTGAGGTTTAGACCTGAACTGAAGAAAAAAGGAAACAAATACCACCAGAGAGCCCATGTCCTTTATTTAGGCATGTAAATAAGCAAGCAGAACCCTGCTGTCAATTCCTATTAGAGTCCCTCAAAAATCTGAAGACCTGGTCGGGTACCTACTATCATGGGTTTAAGGTTTTAATCTCAGGCCAAGATTTTTCTTGTGGTTTGTTTTTTTTCCCTAGTGAAGAAATGTAATAAAACTGAGAGACATGGGTAGGTATTATATAAAAAATGAATGATCATTTTCAAGAAATAAAGTGTGGTTAAATTTTGTAAACTCTCCTTACTGGGCTACTAATATTAGTGATCTTTGAAAAAAAAATGATACTGTGAGACACAATATTGCTTTGTTATTAATATTTAAAAAATAATATATATCTGTGGTTTATGTCTTCAAATTATAGGATATGTACCTTCTTCAATGTCAGCTGGTGCTCTAATTCATCTTAAATTTTGGGCATTTCCTCCTCTGTTTTTCTCCTCAATACCTCTTTTTCCATTATTTTTCTCCTAGGGGTTTTCTTCTTGTTATTCTTATCTCTGCTTTTCCTCCTTCTGCTCACTTTCCTGCACTGCTTCTCATTTTTCTTTCCCATTTGAGTCTGTTTTCTGCATATTTTCTGTTGTCAGGTTTCTCATCCTCCACTCTCCCTTCAGTTCTCACTTGCGTTCCCTTTCATTTCACTCATAATTTCTTCAGTTTCTCATTCTTTAAATTAGTCTCTTTTTTCCTTCTTCTACTCTTATAATTTGCTTAGTATACATACACTGCTTTTTCCCACTTGATCCATGTGTATCCTCTGCAGGGAGCCTTAGTGAAGCTTTTCTTTTGTTTCCTATTTGCACTCTGCCTTGGAGTCAGTCACTGTAAACACTGCAGTTGTCATGAACAGCAATTTTAGAGGCAACTCCATTATCATTTTAGGAAGTGATCCCAGCATGCTGCTTTCCCATGCATAGGTAGTATGTCAGCGTTCAAGATACACATGTGATTATCTGTCTTTTTCTGTGGTGCTGTCCCATTTCTATGGTAACACTGCATATATACCATTTGTATGTGATGGAGATGCTGGCAAGTGGGTCCCTTTAGCAGATCAAAGTACCTGCAATATACAGAATGTTTCGAAGAAACTAAATGAGATTAAAACAACATTTTAGTTGCCTTTTTTTTCCCCTGACAATCTGTTTGAATGTGGTCAAAGATCAGAATAAATAAATTTTACATTCTTTCTTTCTACTTTACATAATTATAACTTTTTCCTTAGAAGAGTTCTTAGATGACAGGACTTCTGTGCTCACTGGTGAAATTTTTTCTAACGCCTGTCTAACTTGTAATGCAAGACTTCCCCCTGGAAGGGGGACTGTGATGTTATCAGAGAATCATTAAGGTTGGAAAAGACCTCTAACATTGAGTCCAGCCATCAACCTGCTTACAAGCAACGCCAGGACTGCAGTTAGAGCCTGTGTTCCAGGCTCTAAGGTTTTAAAACCTGCAGGTTTGTGTAGCAAACTTTTACTGGTACAGATATGATGGTTATTATAATTCCTCTAGGAAAGTGATTGGGTGTGTTCCACACAGCTCTGTGTGCTGTTTCACTCAGCAGGAGCAATATTTGTTGGACTAACAGTATTTATTTTACCTGTTAAATTTTATAAGTGATATTTTTTCTTAATATATGTTACAGCAGCAAAATGTTCATGATAGAGAGGACCTGCAAGTTAGATATAAGATTTAGATAAACCTTTCAGGATTTAGGAAGAGGGTAGGTAGTCTAAGAAGATGCTCTGATGTTGAATGCATAGAGTAGCCCAGGGGACCAGTGTCTCCCAGGTCACACAGAAGCAGAATTCCTTTCTTTACCTGGTTGGCCTTTCCCACTTCATCATTAAATAGAACTTCAGTGGGAAAGGAGGAAACTCCTCCTTCTTAGACTGCCCTTTAAATTTGGGATGAAGGTTTGTCTGTGGCAGCTAGTGAGTTACCACAGGCTGAGAAGTGTAAAAAGCCTGGCTTTTTTGTTTTCTGGTGTAAAACCCCCTGGCACAACAAAGCAAATCAAGGCAACCAAACAAGCCAGCAACCTTCCTCTTCCCCCCAAAAACCCCTAAAAACACAAACCCATCTGTTTCATAAATTTCTGCTTTATTTGGCTGGATTGTTAGGCTTGATTATTATGATACATGGATATATTTTTGGTACCAGAGATCATTGCTTAGCATTTTTGGTGTGTGCTTGTGTGAGCAGCTCTGATTTACTCAGAGGTGGCTTCCTGAGAAGACTCAGCTTCAGAGGAGAAACCACATTTCTGGATCTGGGTTGGCAGCCACAGACCCCACACCGTTCAGGCTGAGGTGGTTCAGGTAACATCACCCTGCACTGGGAATGCCCTCTCAGTTCCAGCTGGTTTCCGTCCTTGCTAAACACTCACTGTGGGGTCTAAGTTATTAACATGATGCCTGCAGTCCACATCACAGGTTTTTTTGGTTGCTAGTGCTGTTTGAGATCTGATTCTGGGACTCTTTGAGATTGGACAGCTCATTAAGCTGCATGAATAAATGTTAAAATGACAAAAAATAAAATAAAAAAAGAAAGTCAGCCCTTAATTTCTTCTACCGAAACCGATAGTGTTAAAAATCAAACATGTTTTTAGTTTTCAATATGTTATAAAGAGATATCATGAAGTTATAATGTTTTTGATTATTTTTCTTTCACATTCATCATCATTAAGATAATTAGAAATATTGAAATGAATTATGTGGTTTTAATAATGCTGTCTCAAATACTCCACCTCTCTAAGCCTGAATAATAAAGCTGACTATTTTTCTCTGAGTTAGGAAAAAAAAATAAGAAAAATATTCTGAAGTGTAGGTTCAAATGTTATTAATTTTGGCTTTTCAGCTGGTATCCTTCAAGATTTTAGAGCCTGATGCAACTGCTCTGTATCAGAGGGTACAACGCCTCCAGGTTCTTGCAATAAACTGCTTTCTTCAAGTTCAGACGGAACATTTTTCTCTGACCTTCTCCCTTGTTGGGACTAGGAGTTTTCACTATGTAAAACTTATCAGGCAGTTTGGGAAGGCAATCAGGGGAATAAAATCCTGTATTTAAATAGTAATCATTAGAAAAAGAGACACATAATTTGCAGCTTTCTTGATCTGGAATATTTATTTGTGTCCCCCCCAAAAAAGAGAAGAGGAACAACAGCAGAATATTTTGTAACTGAACTAAACAGACAAGTGTAGAAGAAAGAAGCAGTGTTATCTTCTACACTTCATTTACCAGCTATTGCTACTACCATTCTTAGAGCTGTCATTCTGAGAAGCAGAAGAGCATCTAAAATTAAGACATTTCTGGGAAAACTTTCCTTTAATCTTACAAAACAGTACTGATATCAATATTTTGAAAGATAGTAGAATTTCCATATAAGGTTGTAGAGTGATCAGAATCTCCCCATATTATCTTTTTTTTTTTTACTCTCTCTCCCTTCCTTTTTATTATTTTTTTTAATTTTGTTGAAAAATTCAATGCTATTTGAGGCATACTGTATTTATAGATGCTGATAATCTGTCTCTTGCATTTTTTTTGCCATCTTTTTTTTATGATTACTTTTTAAGCTACTTGTGGGAGTTTTTTTAAGTTTTTTCTCTCTTATGCTTTCATTATAACTTTATTTTACCTCTGCCTGTTACAATCTTCCCATGTCAAAGTTTAGTCCAATCTTTCTGATGAGACAGAAAGGTGCTGCTTTTTTTGTTTTTTTTAATGAGTGGAATATTTTTTGGCATGATGATGGATAAATTCAAGAATGACGTGGACAGGACCATAAGGTTATATACAGCTGGGTGTCCAGTATTTGAGCAGCTGTGCTGTCTCCTACCAGATGTCCTACTCACAGTGCAGTTCTAAAATTAACAGGCTCCTCTAAGTCAAAGCTAAATGAAGGAATGTCTTTTACAGGTACTCAGGTACAGGTAATAGATACGGAATTGTGTCATGCTCTAGTCTCTTAAGAAACATGGGTGAAAAGTCAAACAATTCAGTTGAGTGGACCAGAATACTCGTGAGAATCTATTCAACATCCACAGAGATATCAAATAAAGCAACAGTAATGAAAATGGAGTTAAGTACGGAACCTTTGATGACAGAACTAATGAATAACTGAGATTTACTGGCTTCTGTTGCTTTGCATCCAGGTTAGTGTAGAGGAACATTATTGATTTGTGAGAAAGGTTTACCAGTTCAATTAATGTATTTGTGGCTATATCCAAGTTCCCTGTGTGTTTTACTGGCATTGTGCAGATGGCTGAATAATTGTGTGGAGCACTGAAGCACATTTCAGCTGAAACAGCAGCGTACTCAGGTGACTGGAATACAACTGCATTTCCCCTTCAGGTAAAGAAATAGTTACCTTCATCAGATTCTTGTGTGGTGCCTACACCAGCTCTGTGCTGTCTGGACTGGCAGATCATCCTGTCTGTCGTGTTCCTCCTTGGGGTGGTTGATTTGGGCTTAAATAGCAATGAGGACAAGGTGACTTTGGCTTAGATTCAGTGGTAAGTGTGGTAAATGGATTTCTTCCAACATGAAAGCATCAATTGAAACAGGAAATGATGATTATATACATACTCCCAGTCAAAGGTAAGGAGTTAGTCTTAGCCTATTATGACCCTAATCAAAGTAAGCACCTGTGAGACATATGCCACACAACTGATACTTGAATAATTATGGATGCCTTATCTCATCTATCAGACCTGCTGAGAAGGCTTCCAAAATCTTTTGCTGCTTGGCCATTGATATGATAAATTGGCATTATTTTAACTATCATTTCCTTGTGTATGTGTTTTGATATGTCCCAAAACTTCAGGCCTAACTTCTTGCTGAGGTAAAATCAGCGAAGTCACTGGCGTTTCATCAAGTTACGTGTATATCTGGTGTTCTGTCTAGCAGGTTCTGTGGTGTAACAGCAAATAGAACATTCAAGTGAAAAAAGTGAGGATTCCTCAGTTTGAAGCTAGATGTTCACAGCCACGTTCTTAACACAGATTTTACATAAGTGTGATGCCATTTATGCAAAGGTTTCAGCATGTCAGTGACTTACTGTGAATACATTTTTGGTCCTCTATAAATCAAGAGGTACTTGGCCATGAAATCTGACCAGATTTTCATAAAGTGTGAGAAAAAGTATGATAACACTTTCTAAGTGCTGTTTTTTAACGTGAACCTCAGAAAATAAGGATGCTGTTCATTATTTTCATGTTTTCTGTCATAGACTGAATTATATTGTCTTTTACCTCCAAGAATCAATGATAACTTCCTTCACAAAGTCGAACACTAAGACAATCCCCTCTGAAAGTAAAATTTGCAGAACAAATTTGTTCTGCTATTATTGTCTCTCTAGTTTTCCCATAGTTCTCTTGATACAGAAACTCAGTTGTACTGGGGAGGAGGTGTTTCTGTGTGCATCAGCAAATGTTTCTGCGCTGTATTCTGTGTCATGGAATGCAAAGAAATGATTAATCAATGAATTACACAGTAAATAAATTAGATGGTGATATTCTGGCTCTTATGCCATGGGCATTGTTGCGCACAAAGAGCAGGATCCTCCTTCCAGAAGGGATGTGGAATTGTACAAGCTCATCTCAGTTCAGCCCTAGGCACGTATACTCCCCACTGGCAGCTGAGTATTTAATTTCTTGGAGCATTTCTATTATTAATTTGTCTAACAGAAACAGTCATCATAAAATTATTAGGTC
This sequence comes from Cephalopterus ornatus, assembly GCA_013396775.1. NCBI lineage: Eukaryota > Metazoa > Chordata > Aves > Passeriformes > Cotingidae > Cephalopterus > Cephalopterus ornatus. The sequence continues at coordinate 31,463 of VZRE01010123.1, forward strand.
TGCTCTCATAATTGCATTATTAATATCTGTAATATCAATCAGATCAACTCTGATTTGTGCTAGGTGAGATTTTTGCTCTGCCAGTTGACAGAAAAAAAGAAATATTCTTCTTTTAGGGCATGCATGTGATGACTATCTCTGTTTGGATGTATACATTTGAGTTGAAAAAAATTATAACTGGCTATGAGCTTTGGACGAACATGATGCAGAAAAGGCGTATTCTGTTACATCTGGGTAAAAAACTTGTTGCTGAAATCAGCTATAAAATGAGAAGGGTTTTTTTTGGTTGGTTTTCTTTTTTTTTTTTTTTTTTAATGATAAGAAAACATGGATTAAAATCTCTGGGGATATACAGCAGAATCTACAATGGCAGCCGCCCTCCCCCCCAGCCAGATAAGAAAGCCTATTAGGCAGATGGTATCACACATGAAAAAAGTGATCAAGCTGTGAGCAAGAAAGCCAGATCTACTTAGTGTGATAATTAGAAAAGAAAGAGCCCCAAAGGAAGTGCAGAACAGTAAAATATAATATCACAGCTGGAAAATGTTGTGGAGATTTTATTGTGGATGCAGGAATAGGTCAGCTCAAGACAAGAAAAAGGAAAGACTATGAAATTAGGGGGAAGAATTTGGGGAGAATGTGACTATGAGATTTTGAGATTGTAGTTCACCATGTCATTGAAAACAGGATTGATCTGATTCCTGTCTGATACCAGTAGCAGTTCAGGAATTTGAAGTAGAACACCCCTTTTATAAAATTATCATTATTCTGTACTCTATCCAGCTAGTCATATTCTGTATTTGCTTGTCCCATGCATATGTGTATACAAGGTGAAGAAATCCATTTAAAGCAACAAGCATTAACTCAGTTAATAATTATACCATAAAGTGGTTTTCGAGATAAAATTTAACATGTCTTAGTACTGAAAAGATAGCCACTAAGTTAGATCCATGCTGTTATCTCTCAGAATAACCATATTTTGGGGTAAAAAATAAAAATATTCCTATTTTTATAAGTTGCTTGAAAATAAATTGGCAAAGATATGAAACAAAATGTTTTGTTTTGTTTTGTTTTTTTTTCCCACCACTCTTCTCAGTGCCCCAGTCTCTCTTTCAATTACTACAGAAAAGGAATTTTCTCCTTGCTGTGGTGAAACCTTTTCTTTTTTCCCTCACTGCTGCTGAGGATTTTAAAGTTTCTAAGTATCCAAAAAAACACTTCAGTATTTAACAAGCATCAAAAACAAGTACTAGACTGCAGTGTACAAGGCAACTTAATCAAAGTTGGATTCAATACAGAGGGATCAGCTCTCCCAGAACCCAAGGCATATAGACCCATGCAGGCATTTTATGTCTTTGAATTTTTCTGTAGATTTAAATAACAAGCACCCTGCCTTTTCCATGTTTTGCCATGAAGTTATGGTTTTATTGTAATTAAAATATTATTTTAAGTCTCTAGACTGTGGACGTGGAAGTCTCGGACTTCTGCTCACGATCCAATGTGAATTCGG
>VZRE01010126.1:0-30398 GCA_013396775.1 Cephalopterus ornatus
CTAGAGGCTCCGTCAATCGAGCTGGCCCCACCCAACCAGAGTCACTTCACACTGTAGAAGGAGACAAAGTCCCAGTGGTCCACATGAGGGGTATGTTAGGTAAAACAGTTTGGGTTAACTCTACCTCGAGCAAAGGCAAACCCATCCGTGGAATTGTTTTTGCCCAAGGACCTGGTTGCACATGGTGGGTGATGCAGGAAGATGGAGAAACCCGGTGCATACCTCAAGGGGATATTACCTTTGGGTAAACTGACTGTAACTCTGTATCTGTATCTGTATTTGTATCTACATATTTGTGAATGTGTATATAGTTTAGAATAATGCATGCATGTATGGAGTTCAAAGGTTTAATTTGATAGAATGTGGTGTCATGGGAAAGGGAAAAATTAAGAGTGGATGTCATAGGTTCACTTGTTCTAAATCTCAGCAGGGATTTTTTCCATGCCCCGCTGTCAGGGAGAGAGCTTTGAATGGGCACTTGACTAACACAAAAGAACTGGCCAAGAGGTTTGACATTCCAGGCTGATGGCCCTGGAAAGTCTGTGGGGAGGGGGAGGAGTTTCTTTTTTTTTTTTTTTTTTTTTTTGCGGGGAAANTTTCCTCTGCGGGAAAAGGGGGTGGTGGGTTTTGGTTACCAGGACAGATACTAGGTGTGGGCTGGAGAAGCTCCGAAGTTTTGCTTTGTTCTCAGCCTGGTCGCCTGGCTGGGGTTTCTTTTCTGCACATCGCCGGAAGGAGGGACAGTCCTAGAGCCGCCGCAGACCACGTGAGTTTCCTTGGGAAAGAACCTTCCCTCCCTGTCCCCTTCTCGTTGGGGGGGAAGAAGATCTCCATCCCCGGCCTCTCCTGCAAACCTGGGGCCCCGCGGGGCGACCGCCAGATCCAACAGCGCCCCCTGCCGGCCAGCACGGAGCACTGCAGGCTCTGCTCCTCCGGGGATCCAACAGCGCCCCCTGCTGACTGTGGTTAGGTTGGGGCCAAAAGCACAAACCGAACTGTTTACTTTTCGAAGAGGATTTTTGGGTTTAGGATTATTGTTCGGTGGGGTTTTTTTCTTTGGGTTCTTTTGTTGTTCTACCAATACACGTATATCTTTTAATAAAGGGCTGTTATTTTTCTTTTCTCCATACTTTCTCAATTGGAGCCTCTTAATTTTGGATTTACAATTGCTTAGAGGGAGGAGTTTTAGTCTTCCTCATAACTCATTCTCCTTAGCAAAACACTTCTGTCTCATTAAACTGAAACACCTACAAGAACCCAGCACGAGCCAGCAGGACTGGGAGAAGCAGGAGTTCAGCAGGGGAGCTGGAGTGAGTCTCCTTCTCGAGGATCCTGCCTGGTACATTGCTCCTGGAGACAGGGAGCACAGGTCATGACAGGACACAGGGAATGGCTTCAAACTCAAAGAGAGGAGGTTTAAATGGAATATTAGGGAAAAATTCCTGGCTGTGAGACAGGTGAGGCCCTGGCACAGGTTGCCCAGAGAACTGTGGCTGCCCCTGGATCCCTGGAAGTGTCCAAGGCCAGGTTGGACGGGGCTTGGAGCAACCTGGGATACTGGAAGGTGTCCCTGCCCGTGGCTGAATGGGCTTTAAGGTCCCTCCCAACCCAAACCAGTCTGTGGTTCTATGACTCTCCTCCTCCAAAATGAAGATTTGACCTCAAGGCTTGCCCAGCTCTACCAGTTGTGCACTCAGATCCATCACCATCATCATCATCGTCATCAATGGCTGCTGTGCTGGGACAAGCTCAGTGTCCTTGTGCAGCCTTGCCTCTGCATGCCCATGGCTCTGACAGTTCGAATGAAACAGCCCAAAGGGAATTTCACAGAATCCCAGAATCACTGAGGTGGAAAAGCCCTCCCAGCCCATGGATCCCCCCTGTGTGCCCCATGCCCACCTTGTCCCCAGCCCAGAGCACTGAGTGCCACGGCCAGGCCTTCCTTGGGCACTTCCAGGGCTGGGCACTCCAAACCTCCCTGGGCAGCCCCTGCCAAGGCCTGACCACCCTTTCCAGGGAGAAATTCCTCCTCATGGCCAACCTGAGCCTCCCCTGGCACAGCCTGAGGCCGTTCCCTCTCCTCCTGTCCCTTGTTCCCTGGGAGCAGAGCCCGACCCCCCTCGGCTTCCCCCTCCTGTCAGGGGGTTGCAGAGAGGGATAATGTCTCAGTTTCCCTGTGGGAACCAGCACAGGCCCCTGTTGCTCAGAGCTGGGTGGAGGTGAAGGTTGCAGGGCCTCAGGAAGTTTGTGAAATTGCCTCATTTCCTCCCCAGACTCACCTCCCGAGGCGCTGGGTTGGTCGTGGTCGGTCCCATCTCACCACAGCAATGCCGAGGGCCCGAAGCTGCTTTTCCTCTGCTGCAGCTGAACCCACAAATGAAACAACTGCTCCACCTGCTCCTGGGTGTCAGAAAACAGCAACTACAACACAGAGCAGAACTCGAGGGCAAAGATCCTGAACACATCCTAGGCTTCTACCAGACCCAAAGTGCCATTTTGGATTATTTTTCCTTCTGTGGGCCTTTTTCCAATGAAACAGAGAAACATCCCCAAATTTATTCCCATTTCCTGATCAGTCCCAAACATTGCCTGTGTCCCAGCTTTGAGGGGAGAGCTCTATGGGCCTAACATGGGACACCTTCTCAGTCAGCCTTGGTGCTGAGGAGCCCACAGCTGTTATTTTGATTGGAATCTGAATGGAATCAACCCCCTCACATGGGAAGGGACAGGGGCCCATCTAGAAGAAATAAACAATGGATTTCCAGCCACTCCGTGTCCTGTGTCTCTGAGCCTCTCAGAACCAGCCCGAGGCGAAGGGTGACCTGCAGGTTGGTGATTCACTGTTCCCCCACGGTGCAAACCCCCCATTTCCACTGTGGGGCTGTGCTGGGCTCCGTTTGCCCATGTCCCCTCCCAGCCCCAGGTGCTGAGGGCTCAGCCCCTCCCTGTGGGCAGGAGGCACCTCAGGGGCTGCCTGTGGAACAGGAAGGTGCTACAAACCACAAACACCAGATCCTCTCGTGCCGTTTCAGGCCCACAAACGTCACAGCTGCTGCTTTCTGAGACATTCAGAGCAGGATCAGAGAGGAAATGGTGGTTTTTGGGGTTGGATTTTCACACAAAACTCAGCGCTGACCCTGAGGCCTGATGGGACTTGTAGAATCATGGAATGATCTGTGTTGAAGGGACCTTAAAGCCCATCCAGTGCCACCCTCTGCCACGGGCAGGGACACCTTCCACCAGCCCAGGTTGCTCCAAGCCCTGTCCAACCTGCCCTTGGACACTTCCAGGGATCCAGGGGCAGCCACAGCTTCTCTGGGCAACCTGGGCCAGGGCCTTCCCACCCTCACAGCCAGGAGTTCCTTCCCAATATCCCATCTAACCCTGCCCTCTGGCAGTGGGAAGCCATTCCCTGTGTCCTATCCCTCCATCCCTTGTCCCCAGTCCCTCTCCAGCTCTCCTGGAGCCCCTTTAGGCCCTGGAAGGGGCTCTCAGGTCTCCCTGGAGCCTTCTCTTCTCCAGGTGAACCCCCCCAGCTCTCCCAGCCTGGCTCCAGAGCAGAGGGGCTCCAGCCCTTGGAGCATCTCCGTGGTCTCTCTGGACTGGCTCCAGCAGCTCCCCATCCCCACCCTGAGGGTCCCGGTGCTGGAGGCAGCACCCCGAGGGCTCACCAGACACCCCCAGACGTTCCCCTGCCCTGGGCCCCCCCATGTCCCCTCAGCAGGGTCTGGGGGTGACAGTGCCCTGTCCCCTGGTCCCTCCGAGCCCCAGGGCCGTGTGTCCCCACACTCCTGACTGGCCCAGCTCCCTGTGTCCTCTCACGGTGCCTGGGTCCATACGGATTGGTGTCCTGGGAGGGCTTTGGGTCGGATCCCATCAAATATCTCAGAGTCACGGGGTCACTGAGGCTGGAAAAACCCCGAGTCCCACCTGTGGCTCATCCCCACCTTGACAGCCCGAGTGCCACGTCCAGTCCTTGATGTCCTTGGACAACCCCCAGGGATGGGGACTCTCCCACCTCCCTGGGCAGCCCGTTCCCATGTTTAATCCCACATTCTATTTAATGGATTATTTTCACCGTTTTGGCGCTCTGGCGCGGGACGAGGCAATGCTTTTGTCCCCTCGCGGTCTCCGTCGCGGTGCCCTCGGCGCGGCCCCTCACGCCGCGGGGGGAGCGCGGCGGCTCCATCTTTGAAGCGGGCGGGATTCCCGGTGTTCCCCGGCGGGGCGGCGATTCCCGGGGGGCAGCGGCAGGGATACCGGCATGGGGGCCGGCATCAGTGTCCGCCGGCCGTGAGCGGCGGCGCGGGGGCTCGGCGGGGCGGGCAGGGGGCAGAGCAGGAGGCTGTGCCCGCAGTGAAGAGGGCAGCGGCGGCCTCAGCGGGGGTGGGGCCCGCCCGGCGAGAGCGGGAACGGCGGAGCGGCGGAGCCGTGAGGGGCTGCGGGGGGACAGAGGGGCTGTTGAGGGCCAAGAGGGGCCGTGAGGAGCGGGGGAGGCTGTCAGGGGCCGCGAGTGCTGTGAGGGACCCGCCGTGAGGGAGCCGGGACGCGGCCGCCGCCATGCACGTCGTGAAGCGGGGTGAGGGCTCCGTCCGCCCCGGGGGGACCCTCACGGGACCGAGTGCAGGGCGGGGGGGACACGGCCCTGCTCAGGGCACCGGGCGGGAGGGGATGGGACCCCTCGACTATCGGGGTCCCTCTCGTGGCACTCGAAGTGATCAGATGGGGTCCCCAGGGTGTTTTGGGAGGTTCCCTCATGGCACATGGAAGGATGGGATTCCCTCTGCTCTGGGGGGTCTCTCATGGCACCTGAAGGGGAATCCCCCCTCCCATTTTGGGAGGTTCCCTCCTGGCACGTGGAGGGATGGGACCCCCTCAGCTTTGGGTGTCCCTCTCATGGCACCTGGTGAGAGGAGATGGTATCTCCCCATTTTGGGAGGTTCCCTCGTGTCATGTTGACTCCCCTTCTGTTTTGGGAGTACTTCATGGCACCCAAAGTGACCAGATGGGGTCCCCATCCCCCTTTTGGGAGGTTCATAGCACATAGAAGGATGAGATTCCCTCAGCTTTGGGGGTCCCTCATGGCATGTGGTGAGAGGGGATGGGACCCCACCTGCACCCCATCAGAGTGTGGGAGCTCCCCCATGACACCAGAGTGAGGGATGAGACCCCTCTTTGTTTTGGGAGACCCCCAACACACACACACCCCTCCCACAATCCCCCTCCATGCCCCCATCGCAGGAGCTTTGGCCTTGGTCCCCACCCCTTTGGTCCAAGGGATACTGGCTCAGGGGAGGGATCCCCAGCCTGGGGGGCAGTGAGTGACCCTCACCTGGGTCTCCACCCCTGGGATTTGGGTTTGTGCAGTTTATGGTGGGAATTTCCTGGGGTGGAAGGGGAGCTTCCCCTCTCCTGGGGCCCCACCTAACAGCCTGTCCCTGGTGATTTCCACCCCGAATCCCCTTGCAGGACGGGGGCTGGGAGCGGGGGTACTGTGCTTACCTGGTTGTGACTGGTGCCAGACTGGTGTGACGCAGCCTGTTGTCCCCAGATGGGCGCCAGGAGCGGGTCATGTTTGACAAGATCACGTCGCGCATCCAGAAGCTCTGCTATGGCCTCAACGCCGACTTCGTCGACCCTGTGAGTCCCACCCTGCCCTGCTGTCCTGTTCCCTGCCCCTCATCCAATAAATCCCACTCTGCCCTGATTCCAGCTCCTCATCCTGGCTTGGATCTGCCCTGACCCCAATTTCTTCTGGGTAAAGCTGCACCAAAACTTTTGAGGTGTCCCGTGCCAGGCCAGAAGTTGGATTTAGTGATCCTCAGGGGTCCCTTCCCACTCAGGATGTTCTGTGATTCCACGAACTCTCGGCAAACACATCCATGTGTTTATTCTGTTTGTGATCTGAGGGTTTTTGCTTCCCAGGTGCAGAGACTGCGAAGGGGAAAAATCCCTTTTGCTGTTGTAGATCACCATAAACCTTGTTCATTAACATCACAGAATCGCAGAATCAGAGAATCAGCAGGGTCGGAAAGGACCTCTGAGATGATCAAGTCCAACCCTTGATCCAACCCCGCCATGGTTCCCAGCCCATGGCACTGATGCCACATCCAGTCTCACCTTAAACACCTCCAGGGATGGTGCCTCCACCCCCTCCCTGGGCAGCCCATTCCAATGGCTGAGCACTCTCACTGGAAAAACCTTCTTCCTAACATCCAACCTCATCCTCCCCTGGCACAGCTCGAGACCGAGACCCCTTGTCCTACTGCTGGGTCCTGGGAGAAGAGACCAACCCCCACCTGACTACAGCCTCCTGTCAGGGAGTTGGAGAGAGTGATGAGGTCTGCCCTGAGCCTCCTCTTCTCCAGGCCCAACAACCCCAGCTCCCTCAGCCTCTCCTCACAGCACTTGTGCTCCAGTCCCTTCCCCAGCCTCATTGCTCTGCTCTGGCCCTGCTCCAGCCCCTCCATGTCCTTCCTGAGCTGAGGGGCCCAGAGCTGGACACAGCACTCGAGGGGTGGCCTCACCAGCACCGAGTCCAGGGCAAGGATCACTTCACTGGACCTGTTGCCACACTGTTCCTGAGCCAGGCCAGGATCCATTGGACCTCTTGGCCACCTGGGCACACTCTGGCTCATGCTGAGCTTCCTGTCACTCCAGACTCCCATGTCCCTTCCTGAGGACAACCTGTCTTACTGTTGAAAACTGAGGCAAAGAAGGTGTTAAGTACCTCAGCCTTTTCCTCATCTTTGCTGACGGTGTTCTCCCCCATGTCCAACAAAGAATGAAGGTTTTTATTTGTAGAAGCACTTCTTGTTATCCCTGGCAGAAGTGGCAAGATTGAGTTCAAACTGTGCCTTTTTCTCTCTAATTTTCTTTCTACATGACCTAACTATATTCCTAAACCCTTCCTGAGTAGCCAGCCCTTNGATGGAGCACCGTCCCCCACCACTCTCTGGGCCCGGCCCTCCAACCAGTTCCTAGCCCAGCACAGAGTGCCCCTGTCCAAGCCAATACTAACCCTCCAGCCCCTCACACTAACATCCCCATCAGCTTGTAATTGTCACGAGTTGTGCAAAAGGTAACAGTGCAAAAAGCTTCAGTAGAGACTGCCGTGACCAGGACAATCCTGGCCTGGTCAGTCCTATTGCCTGCAAACCATCGTTACACAGGATCCCAGACTGCTTTGGGTTGGAAGGGACCTTAGAGCCCACCCAGTGCCACCCCCTGCCATGGGCAGGGACACCTCCCACCAGCCCAGGTTGCTCCAAGCCCCGTCCAACCTGGCCTTGGACACTTCCAGGGATCCAGGGGCAGCCACAGCTTCTCTGGGCAACCTGGGCCAGGGCCTCCCCACTCTCACAGCCAGGAATTCCTTCCCAGTATCCCATCTCCCCCTGCCATCTGGCAGTGGGAAGCCATTCCGCCTTGTCTTGTCCCTTCAGTAAACAGTCTCTCTCCACCTTGCTTGTCAGCTCGCCTCAGGCCCTGGAAGGCCACAGTCAGGCTCCCAGGAGCCTTCTCTTCTCCAGGTGGACCCCCAGCTCTCCAGCGTGTTTGGTACTTGACTGTGCTTTTCTCTGCAGCAGGGTGAGCGCGGCTGCCAGTCGTGAGGCCCCCTGTCTGTGGGTTTGAACCGTCAGGATGTGGGCTTCCTGACCTGTGGAATGTTGCTCTTGCAGGCGCAGATCACCATGAAGGTGATCCAGGGGCTGTACAGCGGCGTCACCACGGTGGAGCTGGACACGCTGGCGGCCGAGACCGCTGCCACTCTGACCACCAAGCACCCCGACTACGCCATCCTGGCCGCCCGCATCGCCGTCTCCAACCTGCACAAGGAGACAAAGAAGGTCTTCAGCGGTGGGTCACACGTCTGGCTGCTCGGGGCAGTGGCTGATGGGGGAGTGGAGCTTTGGGGGACGGAAATAGAATTTATGACAAGTGCACTGTTCGGGCAAGCAGCTTAGTGCTGAGCAGGTGGAACAATTGTGTGGGCTGGAGGGGGTTTTAGAGGATGGGCATTCCTGCCTCTTCGGTCCCTCATCCCAGTGCCAGGTGATGCAGGTGCAGGCCTGGGGATGTCCTTTTCACGCCCCTTTTCTTTGCAGATGTGATGGAGGATCTCTACAACTACATCAACCCTCACAACGGGAAGCACTCGCCAATGATCTCCAAAGAAACTCTGGACATAGTTCTGGCAAACAAAGATGTAAGCAGTTGTTTTTTCTCCACTTCTCAGTTTTCAGAATTCAGTGAAATACTTTAGATAATTTATTTTTATTTTTTAAGCAAGCCATGTTTGTTCTAGGGCAAAAAGCCCACACAGAAACCAGTGCAGGGAATGACTGGAGGGTTTAAAAGAGGGGATGGAGGAGTTTCCTTCTCATAAGGATGTTTCTATAGTAGAGTCTACTTCCTTGGTTGTCCCCAGTGCCATGATCAGCACAAGTGATTAAAGTACCCTCTGCTGGAACAAAGTGAGGCAGCACAGAGGGGACAGAGGAGGTTTAGGTTCAGTTTTTGGCCAGAAATGCTAGGCAGGGATAGCCTTGATCCACCTTAATGAGGCCCCAAGGGCTGATTGTGAATGTCAGTTTTATCTGTTGTTCCCTGGCAGCGCCTCAACTCTGCCATCATCTACGACAGAGACTTCTCCTACAACTACTTCGGCTTTAAGGTAAAGAGCACAATACTCAGACTCTGTTGGGAAGGATGGGGATGCTCGTGGGTATGTCTGGGTTGGGACAAGGTGGCCACTGGAGGAGCTGGGACATCACTGGGGTTAGGAAGGACAAAGAGTGAAAACCTGGACGATTTATTTTATCCCAGCGGGATAAATCGTGGAGGATTCCTTCCTGCTGGAAGGGCTTGTAACTGCTGGGCTCTATTTCACAGCACATCATACTGAATGTTGTTGCTTGCCATTCCTCAGGGAAATAATCTGATCCTTCATAAACCAAAAAAGGGATTTTTGCTTTCCCTATTGTTTTGTGGAGCAGTTGCTCTCAGTGTGTCATCCCACACATTTATCCTCTTCTGTGCTGCTGGAACATCTCCCCCACACCAGCCCAGTGTGCTGAGCCCCGCCTCTGCTCCCCTCACACTCTGCTGTGCTGGATTGGTTTTGGGAATGATGCTGGGTTTAGGGCTCTCTGGAGGGTTGGCTGGAGGGTTCCACTCCTCCATAGCTCTGGGTACTGCAGAGAGGCCCTGTGGCTTGAGGGGCAGTTGGAACCTTGTGGCCATGCTCCACACTCCATAATCCAAAGCAGAGCCCTCCGTGTTGGAATGTTCCAGCAGGCTTGTGGGTTTTCAGTCATTAATCACCTGATTAAGCTATTAAGGAGAGGAGGAGCAGAGTGCAGGGCTGGTGAGGCCTGGGATGAGGAGTGTGGAGTTGCTGGAGTTGGGAGTTAACAGGATTTTATTTAAATATTCAAATCTGCCTGCCTGCTAAAATCCATCCTCTCTTTTTACAGACTCTCGAACGGTCCTACTTGCTGAAAATCAACTCCAAAGGTAAGAGCTGTTCCTCGTGCTAAGCACTTCTTCATGCATTTGAGTCAATTTAATTAAATTAAAGTTTAGCTACTGTGCTGTCAGGGATGGTTATTGCAGGCCCTTGGCTTGGAAATCCTTGGACACCAGAAGAGTCAGAAGTTAACTGTAATATCATAAAGATGAAAGACAATTGGATTCTGGATTGGATATTTGATTGGATTGTAACTGTTAATATGAGTGAGGTTTTTTCCTCTTCTGTGAGAGCAGCTGAGCATTGGAGCAGGTTGTTCCTTGGGTTTTTCAAAGCCTGACTGGGTGAAGTCCTGAATAAACAGGACTGTGCTCTTAGCTGGCTCTTCTTTGGCCAGGAGTTGGGCTGGAGATCTCCTCATGTTCCTTCCAACTGGAATTACTCTGTGATTCCATGAGAACTCTGGCTCTCGTGTCCCACTGCACATTGTTTTAGCTTGCTGCCGTGATCTGTGTGTGTCTGTGCTGACAGTGACTGTCACACTGAGCATTCTTCCTCCCCGGCTTCCTGGGTGTAGCTGGGGAGTGAGAGGCTGTCCAGGACCCGGCCACGTGTGCTGAGACCCCAAAATTCCAGTGTGGGAGGGGAGATTCTGCCCCTCTGCCCCCTCAGGTGAGACTCACCTGCAGAGCTGCCTCCAGCTTGGGGGTCCCCAACATCAGAAGGATGTGGAGCTGTTGGAGAGAGTCCAGAGGAGGCACCAAGAGGATCCGAGGGATGGAGCAGCTCTGCTAGGAGGAAAGGCTGAGGGAATTGGGTTCAACCTGGAGAAGAGAAGCCTCTGGGGTGACCTAACTGTGACCTTCCAGCACCCAAAGGGAGCCCTCAAGAAAGATGGAGAGAGACTATTTCCAAGGGCCTGGAGTGGCAGGACAAAGGGGAATGGCTTCCCACTGCCAGAGGGCAGGATTAGATGGGATTTTGGGAGAAATCCTTCCCTATGAGGGTGGTGATGCTGGCAGGACTTAAATAATGCAACGAGACCGTCAAAGAAGGAAATTTCCATAAGATAAGCCACCACCATAGGAATTTGTGATAAGCACAGACTGGCAACAACAGGAACCAGGCCTGGTAAGGCAAATGTGGGTAACCTACTCAAACCAAAATTCCCACTGTAGAAAACTGTGAGAAAGGAAAGCATTAATCACAGACCTAAATGAAGGTGAAGGTTTGGAATCAGCACACCAGCAAAATTCCACTGTGCAAGCTGTGGGGAAAGAACACAACTGCTCTTGCCCATGCCATCCCAAGTTGTGGGAACATCTGAGACTCCCTGTGAATATCCAGGACTTAGACTGTATAAAAGTGGTGCCCCAGGAGCACGACTTCAGGACCCTCAGCACCAAGAAGACCAGAAGAAGGACCTGGTGGGACGCTGTCAGAATCCACGTGGTGGTGATTCCTTTATCTATTTACTTAATCTCTGTCTCTCTCTCACTCTGTTTCTCCCCTGCCTCCTTCTCTCTCTCTCTCTCTTTCTCTCTCTCTCTCTCCCTCATATTTACCGTTAAATAGAACTGTACTATTGACTTTGGGGTATGGTCTCGTTTGCACCTTAATTTGAGCAGAGGCATCTTTTAATAACTGGATCCTGACAGAGGCCTTGTGTCAGAGACTGAAATGGTTAGTGGCTTAAACATTAACATCCAAAAGACTTGTCCACCGCAGCAAACTGCAAAGAAACAGCTGCTCATCTCCCCAGCCCACCCCTCCCTGAATATGCCTCCTAATTTGGGCTGAGAGAGGTAAGGGTGCTATTGACCAGCTATCCCAGTGCAGAAGGATGTGCACACCTGAAGCTACAAACTGGATTTCCAGGTAAGGGAAGAGGCTGATGAGAGGCAAATCATGGGAAGTGGGATGGTCCTTCCAGGTCAGTGTCCTCCCTTATGTGATGACTTAGCTGTGAAAACCCCCCTGAGGAGCACCTTCACACCTAGCCAAAAGGCTCATGACATGTCCCTGACCCAGCATGACATCACCCACTGTAAAACTCCCCCCCAGGGGAGGTACCTGGTGTTCCCGCCTGAACCTGGGTGTATATAACACAGGAAAACCTCTGAGTTTGGTGGACTCCCCCCACGGATCAAAGACTATCACTATGACAGGACCACGACCACCACTGCAACCAACAGGCATCGAAGCTGCAACTACCCCATCTCCTTGCTGGATCCAACGGGTGCTGGCTGTGTATCTTTCTGCTTTTGTCCTTTCTTCCTCTTGCTTGTCCCTGCACATTTCCTTAAGTGTTACTTTTGTGCTTTTATATTGCTGTGTCATTGTGGGTAATAACAACCAGCACAGCTGCGTGTATTCGTGCTTACTTGGACACTGTCACTTTTGGTGTGTGTATAGCCCAGCCACCTGCGAGAGTCTGTTCTTCTCCTGCCAAGTTATGTGAAAACAAGCACTGAGAAAGGAGAACTCCGTCCTTGAAGGAAGCATCCTGTACAAACTGAAATTAACTGGGGCCTGATGACTGGCCGACGGCCCTCCAAGGGCATTTGGAGGAGCAAGTGAAGAGGAGGAGGATGCAGGAAGCCCCCAGACTCATTTAGGAAAGCCCCCTGAGGTGCAGCATGCCGGCACCACTGACATCCCGGGGGCAGGGACTGAGGGCCTCTGGCTGGGCGGTGCTGGCCACACCTGCCCAGGTAGATGTCACAGGTTCATTGTATAGACAGCAGAGAGCTCGTGCTGGGAGCAGGTTCAAGCTGCACACGGAGGACAACGGCGCTTCTGCGGGGACCCTGCTCAGCCTGCTGATGCTCCGGGGATGCAGCTTCTGCTATGGGAAATTCAGAGCATTCTGGGGTCAGTAAGAAACCTCGTAAGTGACACCTGAGTGAGCAGGGGCTTGTCTTGGATGATGTCCCTTTTTGTCTTCCTGTCTCTTGGTTTCTCGTTTTGTTGGCTACTTCTTTGTAATAAATGTTGTTTTGTTGAACTTTCAGTGGTTTCTGCTTTCACCTGGGCAATCTCCCTGCTCCACTGTGTGAGGACTTACATGCACACAGGTGCCCCAGACACTGGGCCACAGCTGAGCATCTGGGAAAAGCTGGTTTCCCAGAGTTGGGAACTCTGACCAGTACGGTGCTGGTTTACAGCAGGCACACAAAACACAGCCTGTGCTCTGGTGCCTTTTCTATCAACCACTGCAACTTCTTCCTTGCTATCAACTCTTCTCCCTGGCAGGCAGGGAGAGACTGTAAGGGTAGTAGAAGACCCCTCCAGAAGATTTATGGGGAGGAGACTAGAGCTTGTTTCGCTTGGGAAGACTTTCCTGCCCGGAAGAGGCATCTTCTCCAAAGCCAGTTCTAGATGTTTTCTCCTCCTACATTCCAGAGAAGCTCTCCCTGGCATGAGAAAAAGACAAGTCTTTGCAGACATGTCGAGTGCCCCCACAGAGCGGGGGGCCAGGGATGGTAAAAGCCCTGAGAAGGACAGGGGCCATGTTTTTGCCCAGGCCCTTGTTTGAAACACCGTTAAAATTATTGTTCTGTAAGTGCAGTGTTCTCAACTTTGGAAATAAATTTTCCTGCCATCCTTCCACTGCCTGGCATTTTGGGGGTACTGTCACGTGAAAAGGGGCAGAAATGCAAAGATTTCTTGTCCCACCTATATTAATATAATTTTTATTGGCTATCAGTGTCCCCAGAATATCAAAGCCTTTTAAAGCCCAAAACAGTCTGTCCACACCTCACCTAAAGAGACCCTTCTTTGGACAGATTCACTGCGATGGACACAACTTCTGACACCCTAAGATGGGGACGGCACTTAACAGCAACGGGGAACCTTCTCAGCAACGTTCTCCTCCAAGTTACGAGACTGCCGGCACCAGAAACAGCTGCCTAACTCCAGCAGCTCACAAAAGAACTGTTATTAACAAAAGTATGTGACAAACTGCTGTAGGGTTTGCATCGCCAGCGATAACGTTTAACTGCATGATTGCACTTAACTCATAAAAAAACCAAAACCCAGAAGCACAATCTACAAAACAACACAACTACCTAAGCCTTAATACAAAACTCAAGCAACCCCTCTCCATGAGAGACCAATTTACAAAGACTAGAACAAAAATCTAAACACTTTTGTTAACACAAAGCAAAAAAAAAAAAGAATATAGCTGCTTCCCACTAACACACTGAGGTAAGGAAATGCACACCTCAAAGCAAACCCCGAACAACGAGTCGGCAATAAAGTACAACATAGGACAACCAAAAAAAAGAATATAAAGTGAAATATATCCCAAGTTACAAGGTGTAGGGCAAGGTAAAATTAGTGTCTATAATGAAGTATCTACGGGGTAAAGGTGAAGGACAGATCTGTGAGGTATAGGGCAAGGTCAGGGTAAAGGAAGCAGAGTAAATGGGTGCTCACCCCTATGGTGTCCAAAGGAGTGGAAGGAGACAGGACAGCTCATCAGTTCCCCCTGCAAAGATGATGGAACTTCTGCTCAGTTTTGCTCATGTCCGATCTCTTTTCATACTTTTTTTTCTTAGGCAGTTTGAGTGACTGTAGTCAATACTAATTTTGGGGTGACAGACAGATGACACAGGCCTATGGGTTGGCTCCCAGTGTTCCCATAGGATGTGAGGAAAGGCCGTGCTATGTCCATAGCACTCCACCTTTGTTAATCATATCAGTCTGTTGCTGGAAAGTCTCCCTATTTTGTTGAGGACTTTCGGGAAGCCATCGGGGTCTCTTTGTCCCTTTTTGTGTAACCCAGGATCATCTGACAATGGGTTTCTGGGAATGACCTTCCAGGTGCTGAGGTGTTTCCTGTAACCAGTCGGGATGGTCATCATGGCCTTAAGTTGGTCTCTCACCCTGCAGGTACCTGGGTGTTCTCTTACTTCTCAGAGACACACAGAAAGTGTTGATGGAAAAGAAACTTCTCCCAGGCTGGGCTTCCAGGGCAGCAAATTTCCTTGCGCGAAGGCTATTTTTTCTCTCCTCAAGCAACTCTTCTGATGCCCTTTGCCTCTGACATTCCAGCTCCTCGCTCAAGGAAGCACTCCTACTGGGACTGGAAATACAGGGCGTGATAATGTGCAGAGGCACATGGCAAGGCATACAGGAAAAGGGATAAAGATGTAATGCCGTGAGGAGAGTGTCCCTGTCCTCTCACACACCAACCCACGCAGCCAGCAGGGCACCACCCTCGGGCAGGGCGGCTCAGTCGCCCCGTGGAGCCCTGCCCAGGCCAAAGTCCCGCAGTGCAGCGGGTTCAGTGCTGATGTGGCAGCAGGACGTGACGTCTGGCAGAACTGCGCACGCGCTTTGGAGACACGAGGCGGCACCTCGGCAACAGAGCGGGAAAACTCCCGCGTACTCAGAATTCCCACAAAACTTCTCTAACACCCCAGTCCCGAAGCCTCAAGCTTTACTGCGAGTATTGCTCTTATTGAAGACTCCGAGAGTTCCCACTTGAACTTTGAACTTTTGGCTTTAGTTCTTTAATTCCTTGAAGTTGTGTAAAGAGAAAGTGTCGACACCCTTTCCCAAAACTTAGGGAGAAGTTTTGGCGTCTTGGCCAAAGGTTCGCAGGAGTAACGTACAACCAAGGAGAAGCGTTTCACTAAAGCACCCAGCAGACACCAGCCCCACACAACCTACCAACCCCACACCACTTACCACCAAAGAATGTGCCGGAAGTCTGGCTCCACCTGGCTCCGGAGACGGAAGAGAGAGGGGAACTCCGTGCTCCTGTATTTATGTGCTCTGGGTGCTGTGGCCACGCCTCCAGGGCAGGACTTATGGCCGCTCTGCCCTCCAGGCCAGAGTGAGGGGTGGGGCCTCTGACCTGGGCCCTCCCACACATGGACTTGGTTGATTGTACCCAATAATCAAATCATCCACTGAGATAAGAGTCCAGTCTCTCACCACTTTGATGTGTCAGACCTCTGGTCCAGAGCCGCACGCTCACCCAGGCCTATTGCTGTTAAAAATACATTCAAGACTCCAAAAGTTTGCCCTTACGTTCAGCCAAGGTAGAGTGTTCCACAAAGCACTGACCCAGCACGTGCCAACACACACAGCTGAGCAGAATCCAACCCACTGGCTTTGAGTTACCCAAAATATTAAGTAAGAAAAGAGCCTGAAAGAGAGAAATAAAGAGACTCAGAGAAGAAAAAGGAGTAAAGAAAAAGAGAGAAAAAGATTAGGATGAGGGAAAGGAGTAAAGATAAAAAAGAAGAGAGGAGAATAAGAGAAAAATAGATTATCACATACCTACCAGCGAAGAATCCTGAGGCAGTCCATCTCCATGAGGCCGGTCCTGAGAGGAAAGGCAAGGTGGGCATCTGTGGTGCTGGACCTCTGTGGCCACTCTCCGGGCAGGACTTTGTGCTCCCTGACCCCTGGGTGCCTCCAGGCCAGAGCAAGGGGCGATGCAGCTGGTCAGAGGATGGGTGAGGAGCTCCAGGGCATGGTGTGGGCAGGTCCCCAGGCTGCCTTTTGGTTGGCAGCTCCAGTGCAGACCAACCTGCTGCCCTCCAGGGCGGCCCATGCTCAACTGACTCCATTGCCTGTGGGCCGGTGCCTGGCACAGACCCCATCTACAACCAGGCTTCCAGGGGGTCATTGTCACCAGGAGAGTGGCCACAGGGGCCCAGGGGACCCAGCAGTTGTCACTGGGCCATCTGATGGCACAGGGAGAGCCTGTTGTCTCCCCTTCTTTGGTCCTTTTTCTATCAACCTCTTTCTCATGCACATGACATCCAAGTGCTGTTCTCTCCTGCGTTTCATCATCTCTCAGTTCGCAGCAGTGGCCTCAGGCATGTCTGTGAAAACTTTCTCTTTTGTCCCAGGGAGTCAGCCTCCTTGGCAGGCAGGGAGAGAGAAACATGTACAGCTATTCCCGGGAAAGAACCTTCTCCCAGGCTGGGCTTCCAAGGCAGCAAAGTTTCCTTGAGCAAACGATTTTTTCCCCTCTGTGAGCAACTCTCCTGACAGCCTTTCCCCTGACAGCTCCATACCTGTTTTCCTTTTTGCAACCAAACTTCTAAAATAAACTACATATATATACTTACAAACACCATTCAGTGTTGTTTCACTCTAATCCACCCTTCTGGGGCAGGTTGTAACGCCCTGGCACAGGTTGCCCAGAGAAGCTGTGGCTGCCCCTGGATCCGTGGAAGTGTCCAAGGCCAGGTTGGATGCGGCTTGGAGCAGCCTGGGCTAGTGGAATGTGTCCCTGCCCATGGCAGGGGTAGAAGGGGATGGTCACTGGTGTCCCCCCAGCCCAACCAGCCTGTTGTGTGACTGTGTCTGTCCCACCGCAGTCGCTGAGCGCCCTCAGCACATGCTGATGAGGGTGTCCGTGGGGATCCACAAGGACGACATCGACGCTGCCATCGAGACCTACAACCTGCTGTCGGAGCGCTGGTTCACACACGCCTCCCCCACGCTCTTCAACGCCGGCACCAACCGCCCCCAGCTCTCCAGGTACCCGCGCTGGCCCCACTCCTCGGGCACAGCTGGCAGAGAGGGAGGGTCAGAGATCAGGGCTGTGCAAGGGAAGTGCTTTCGCAGCCTCTCAAATCACCAGCTGTGTGTCTGTGAGTGTTTGATGGAGTCTTGAGCAGCTGCTGTCAAATTTAACCTGTCCTTGGGTAAAAATACGCAGGTTTCTGTGAACTTTTGGAAATCCATGCATGTCTCTGTTGTATTGAGAAGTTCCTGATGTG
This sequence comes from Cephalopterus ornatus, assembly GCA_013396775.1. Classification (NCBI taxonomy): domain Eukaryota; kingdom Metazoa; phylum Chordata; class Aves; order Passeriformes; family Cotingidae; genus Cephalopterus; species Cephalopterus ornatus. The sequence goes on from VZRE01010126.1 coordinate 17,224, forward strand.
CATGGTCTGCTGCAGGTTACGAAATTAATCCTGGTAATTGTTTTCTAGAATGTGCTAGAGGCAGCAAGCATAACTAATAGGATTTTAATATACAGATATAATATTCAGATTTATATTTTATAATGCTTTATATCAATATATTAGGAAAAGGTTTTTCCCCCAGAGAGTGGTTGGCACTGACCAGGCTCCCCAGGGCAGTGGGCACAGCCCCAAGGCTGCCAGAGCTCCAGGAGCATTTGGACAATGCTCTCAGGGACAGGGGGGATTGTTGGGGTGTCCTGGGCAGGGCCAGGGCTTGGACTGGGTGATCCTTGGGGGTCCTTCCAGCTTGGGATATTCCATGATTCTGGGATTAAAAACGTTTGATAACAGAGATATCAGCAGTACAACTATTGCTCGTGATGTTTTCTGAGACCATCCTTTATTCCACCTTCACCCCTGTGAGTGTCCCTTGCAGAGCGTGTTAAAGGTTCCGTCTTCACCCTGCTTTTTTGCAGCCTGGTGAAACTCTTTTGACCTTCCCTTTCCCCCTTTGTGCACTAAAGCCCTTTGTTCCCATCAGCTGCTTCCTGCTGTGCATGAAGGACGACAGCATCGAGGGCATCTACGACACTCTGAAGCAGTGTGCCCTCATCTCCAAGTCTGCCGGGGGCATCGGCCTGGCCGTGAGCTGCATCCGGGCCACGGGCAGCTACATAGCTGGGGTGAGTCTGCGGGGGCCTGGCACAGGGGTGGGTGGTACTTTCTCCGAGGAAATGGCTTTTTTTTGGTTGCCAAATCAGCGCTGCTTCTGCCGACTCAGTTCAACCCAGCAGTGGGTCTCACTCAGTGAGAAAGGTTGGTTTCCCTTGGGGTTTTGGTTTCCCTTGGTGTTTGACTTCCTGATAGAAGTCCCTCCAAAAAGAGGATCTTATTCCACTGTTTGAGCAGACGAGTCCAACTTATTTATGTGTTAGCAGCCTAGGACTGTGCCCTGGTGCATTAGCCCTTTGCCTTCCTGTATCTCTGACTGCCCCAGAACATCTGTGGATGTGTTTGGGGATTTTTGTCACACTGTGTGTGACCACTGCAAGCCTTTAAGTGAGATAATAGAGGAAAGAAATTAGGAGAGACATTTTATTAACTCTGGGACCAGTAGCTTATATATATTAAAAAAAAAGATTTGGTGAAGGGACTACAAATAATTGGGGATGATCAGGTCTTGTCTCTCAGTGCCAGAGCTTTCCAGACTGCTGGAAGGCATGCAGGAAATGCAGGCCTGTCCCTCCAGGGAGTTTCTTTTCCGCACTGATGTGTTTCCTGTGCCTCTGCAGACAAATGGGAACTCCAATGGGCTCGTTCCGATGCTGCGGGTCTACAACAACACCGCCCGTTACGTGGACCAAGGTGGAAACAAGGTACTGGCCTTGCTGTAATTGGGGTCCAGAGGGAACCTGGGGCAGAGGGAGAGGCTCTACACCTGGGAAAGGTTGTCCCAGTAACGTCAGGGAGATGGTGGAGTAGTTGTGGGTGACACATAGTTACAAAAGGGCATTTCCCCCTTGTGTTTTTACTCTGGTGTTCCCCTTCAGTTCCCAGATAGCTTGGGGTGTTATGTGCACTCGGGAGCAGAGCAGGAGGTTTTCTTTCCAAGGACAGTTTGTTCTGATCTTGATGGTGTTCCATGTACCAGAGACCTGGGGCTTTTGCCATCTACCTGGAGCCGTGGCACCTGGACATATTTGAGTTTCTGGACCTGAAGAAGAACACTGGGAAAGAAGAGCAGAGAGCCAGAGACCTTTTCTTTGCCCTCTGGATCCCAGATCTCTTCATGAAACGGGTGGAAACCAACCAGGTGAGAAGCCTGATTGGCACAGAGTAGGTCTGATAATGGAGGGACAGAGGAGCAGCGCTGGGGGGAGCTCAGGAATTTCCTGAGAGAGCTGCTGCCCCTTATTTGAGAACTTGGCTGTGCAGGTAGGGGATGGAGCTGGACAACTCCAGTGGGATACTTCACTTCAGGGCTTAATCTTGCAGCCCCTGACTCATGTACTCAGACTGTTAGACTAAATTTTTACTGTGGAGTTTCCTTAAAGCATCAACATTTTCTCAGTAAATTGTTCTGTGCCTGCTTGTATTTCACACAGAATCCCAGACTGGTTTGGGTTGGGAGGGACCTTAAAACTCACCCAGTGCCCCCACTCCCATGGGCAGGGACACCTTCCACCAGCCCAGGTTGCTCCAAACCCCATCCAACCTGGCCTTGGACACTTCCAGGGATGGGGCAGCCACAGCTTTAATTAACAGGGTGCCTAAAGATTTCCTTTGAGTATTTTTCCTTCTTACAGGACTGGTCCTTGATGTGCCCAAATGAATGTCCTGGCCTGGATGACGTCTGGGGAGAGGAATTTGAGAAACTATACGAGAGGTAAGAAGAGTGAATAGACGTGTGAGTTGTGTCATCTCTCACAGAGCTGCCCGTGAGATCTTGGGCAAGGCACAGGATTGTGGGCAGGGGGTTTGTTATCATACTGATAAAAGGGTGAAGAAGGGGGATGTGTCCTTCACACTGTGACCTGCTCAAGGCAGGGCTGTGTGTGAATGATCACTTCAGCTGGTGAGAGGGAGATCCTGCAGTGATCCCCGCTTAAAGCTCTCCATGGCTCTGCTTGGAACTTGCTGTGTGGATGTTGTAGCGAAAGATTTGCCTCCCTTAAACAAGGGCAGTGTTGCTGCCCTGCTGTGCTCGTTCAGAGCTCAGCAGCGAGGGGCTCTTGGCTGCCTGAGAACCGGATGTGTTGGGAAGGGCTCTGACCCTGCCCTGAGGGAGCCTGGGGCTGACGGAACTGTGTCCCTGTTGCAGCTACGAGCGGCAGGGCCGTGTGCGCAGGGTGGTGAAGGCCCAGCAGCTCTGGTACGCCATCATCGAGTCCCAGACCGAGACTGGCACACCCTACATGCTCTACAAGGACTCCTGCAACAGGAAGAGCAACCAGCAGAACCTGGGCACCATCAAGTGCAGCAACCTGTGCACCGAGATCGTGGAATACACCAGCAACGAGGAGGTGGGTGGGGAGCGGGAACACACAGCATCTGGGGGAGCTGGGAGTGCTCCTGTGGAGCCCTTGGGAATAGTGTCCAACTGGCCGGGAGAAGGGAACAGGCAGCTGAGAACCTTCTGACTCAAGTACTCAGCTCTTCCACTGACTGTGTGGGTTCCCCTCCTTTCCCACTGCTGTGGAGGGTTTGGGATAACACAGGAACCCATGAAAGGGAACCTCCGAGAGCTGAGGGAGCTCTTGGCCTGGCTGGGAGCTGGTGTAAGCAGCTCTTCAGCTCCTGCCTTAGGAAAACCCTCCCTCTCTGACCCCCACTATCAATGCCCTGAGTTCCCTGTGTGCTCCCCTGATCTCAGAGCTCACGAAGGTGAAGAAGGACACAGAGATGGGTCAGTGCTAATACAGGGCAGGGAGTTCCAGAGCAGCCAAGCTCTGAGGCTGCTGTGACTGAAAGGATCAGTGTCTGCTGCCTGTGCTGCTAGTGGTTCTTTAATTCACATGCTTTGGAATATTCATCAAATCCTGAGTGGTCTAGAAGAGATGGAGCCATCTCTCCTGCCTGCACTGCACAGGAAACCTTAACTGCCTTCTTTCAGTTTTCCCAGGGCTGAAAGTAAAGCTGGTGTTAAAAAATGACCCCAGAAAATGCCCTGGTGTATCTGGATCTCATTGGGATCAGCTGCTGCTCTGGGAACACAAGAAATAGTTGTGCTTAGTTTATGTGGACCTTAAAGCCTCTTCAGTGCCTAAAGGGTCTCCCAGAGAGCTGGAGAGGGACTTTGGACAAGGGCCTGGAGGGACAGGACAAGGGAGAATGGCTTCACACTGCCAGAGGGCAGGGATAGATGGGATATTGGGAAGAAATTGTTGGCTGTGAGGGTGGAGAGGCCCAGGCCCAGGTTGCCCAGAGAAGCTGTGGCTGCCCCTGGATCCCTGGAAGTGTCCAAGGCCAGGTTGGACGGGGCTTGGAGCAACCTGGGCTGGTGAAAGGTGTCCCTGCCCATGACAGAGGTTTGGAACAAGATGAGCTTTGAGGTCCCTCCCGACCCCAACCCGTGTGGGATTCTGTGTAAGGATGCCTTGCAGGCAGTAGGACTGACCAGGCCAGAATTTTTCAGGTCATACCATTTTCTCCTAAACTTTTTTGAGCTGTCATTGCCTTTCTCACATCTCCTGAGACACCACAGGAGCAAGGGGTGCCTTTTCCAGTGCTGTGGGTTTCCTGGTTGCTGTTTCCGTGCCGTTTGGATCCCGAGCCCACTCTGGAGCTGAGCTGTGTGCCTTTGGCACGGGTGTTGCTGCCGTGCCCCATCCCTGTGCTCTCTGCAGGTGGCCGTGTGTAACCTGGCCTCCATTGCCCTCAACATGTACGTGACCCCCGAGCACACCTATGACTTCAAGAAGCTGGCAGAGGTCACCAAGGTCATCGTCCGAAACCTCAACAAGATCATCGACATCAACTACTACCCCGTGCCAGAGGTGAGGGCTGGGCTGGGGGGACCAAATCCTGCCAGAGCCCAGAGCAGGCTGGGACACAAGGAGTCACTGAGGGACTTTAGAAACCTGTTCCCACGTAGGCCCTGTTAGTGCAGCGTGAGCTTCAACCCAGAGCGGTTCCGTAGTGATGCACTTGTAGGAAAAGCCTCCCCTCGAGATGGTTCTAGGAATTATTTCCTGTGTGAGGATTTCCATAAAGCACAGAACAGCACTAGGAACAGAGACAGGGATCCTGGGAAGATCCCACAAAAGCGTAACTCAGTCCTGTTGGTTTTACAACTCTCTGACAGGAGGGTGGAGCCGGGTGGGGATCGGGCTCTTCTCCCAGGGGCTCTTCTCCCAGGTGACAAGTAACAGGACAAGAGGAAATGGCCTCAGGCTGTTCCAGGAGAGGTTCAGGTTGGCCATCAGGAATAATTACTTCATGGAATGGGCTGTCCAGCCCTGGCACAGCAGCCCAGGGCAGTGGTAGAGTCACATCTCTGGAGGGATGCCCTGTGGATGTGGCACTTGGGGACAGGGGTCAGTGGTGGCCTTAGCTGTGCTGGGGGAACAGTTGGACTTGATGTTGAGTGAGGACTTTTCCAACCTCAGTAATTCTATGATTCTGCTCTATTAAATGGACTTGTTTCCAGGCACAGCCTTGTTTTTCAGGACATGCTGAGTGTTCACTTCTAAAGCCTGGCTCCCCTTCCCAGGGTAAACAATTACAGCCTGTGATCAGTTCTAACAAACTCAGTCTGGCCTCCAGTTCCTGCCCCATCAAACAGCAGCAGTGGGGCCCTGGGCAGGACTGGAGGGTGGCTTGGTGCAGCAGGACAGATGGCAGGTTGCAGCAGCAGGATTTCCTCCCAGAGGCCCTGCCCAGCCTGGTTTGTTGCCCGTAGCTGTGCCCAAGTGACTCTGTCCTTGCAGGCCGAGCGCTCCAACCGGCGGCACCGCCCCATCGGCATCGGCGTGCAGGGCCTGGCCGACGCCTTCATCCTCATGAGGTTCCCCTTCGAGAGCCCTGAGGCCCAGCGCCTGAACCAGCACATCTTTGAGACCATCTACTACGGGGCCCTGGAGGCCAGCTGTGAGCTGGCCCGGGAGCAGGGCCCCTACGACACCTACCAGGGCTCTCCCGTCAGCCAGGGGGTGAGTGCAGGGAAAACTCTGGAGAGCTCCTCATGGGCCTGGGCTGGGGCAGAGGCGGGAAGGGACCATGAGTTCTGCTTGATGGCAAGTTGGATCTGAGTCCCAGTGTGCTCTGGCAGCCAGGAGGGACATCCATGTCCTGGGGGGCATCAGGCACAGCATTGAGGGAAGGGATCCAAAACCGTTAGAGAGCACCCAAAGGAGGGACATGGGGATGGGAAGGGTCTGGAGTGGCCATTGGGGAGCAGCTGAGGGCACTGGGCTGGTGCAGCTGGAGCAGAGGGGCCTGAGGACAGAACTAACTGGAGCTGTAGCTCCTCCTGAGGGGCAGCTCCGACCTCTGCTCGCTGGGAGCAGGGACAGGAGCCAGGGAAGGGCTGGAGCTGAGCCAGGGCAGGGGCAGGTTGGATCTCAGGACAAGGTTCTTCCCCCAGAGGGTGGTTGGCGCTGACCAGGCTCCCCAGGGCAGTGGGCACAGCCCCAAGGCTGCCAGAGCCCCAGGAGCATTTGGACAATGCTCTCAGGGACAGGGGGGAGTGTTGGGGTGTCCTGGGCAGGGCCAGGGCTTGGACTGGGTGATCCTTGGGGGTCCCTCCAAGCTCAGGGAATTCTGATTCTATGGTTTGGAAAGAAAAGCAAGACTTGGGCAGTGGTGGCTGTGCCCTGGAGCACAGTCAGAACATTGAGTGTAAGATCATGATACAGGAGCTTCCCTAAGGCTGAATTGTAGAGAAGAGTTAATGGGAATAACAGATCCCTTTCCAATGGGAATTATAAAATGTGGAGAAAAGAATGCCCTCTCTAATTTGGACTAAACTGTGTTCTTCAGATCCTTCAGTATGACATGTGGAACGTCACCCCCTCTGACCTTTGGGACTGGAAGGCTTTGAAGGAGAAGATTGCCAAGTGAGTAGCCCTGCACAGTTTGGAGTAGATGTGAAATACCTTCATGGAATTCCTATCTGGTTTGGGTTGGGAGGGACCTTAAAGCTCATCTCATTCCACTCCCTGCCATGGGCAGGGACACCTTCCACTAGCCCAGGTTGCTCCGAGCCCTGTCCAACCTGGCCTTGGACATGTATTTGGTATGTTCTGTCTACTGAAAACTAAAGGCAGGGTCCAAGTGTGAAAACAGCCCCATGTGTTCCCTCTTCCCCCCCACCCCAGCAGAACTTTCTTCAGACTGGTTTTTGGGTGGCTTCCTTGCACTTTTATTCCTCCAAGGCAGAGGAGCTCACCCTCCCTGCCCTGCTTTGGCTGAGCTCTCATTTCTTCTTGGATGCATCAGCAAAAGGATTTATATTTCCATTAAACACCTGTAGTGATGAGTGAGGCACCGTCAGCCAGGCCTGGGGACTTTTTCCCTGCTGCCAGGGAAAAGCTGAGCCTTGAACGTCCTGAAGGCAGGAATTGTTGAAGTGTGAAGTGCCTGTAATGAATTAATTAGGGTTTTTGGCTCTAATTTTTAAATGTGGTGGACCTGTCTCCTATCCTGTAGGGAGGTCTCGGGCTCTCCATGGGCTGCTGGTTTGGTTCTGCCTGGACACTCGGATTGTGCAGGGCCTGACACATTGTGTTCTGTGCACCTTGTGTCATGACCAAATCATTTGTGAAAGCCTCTGATTTAGACGGAAATAGCAAAGCCTTTAGTTCTGCTCCCACTTGACCTACGATGCCAGTTTGGTGGCTCTTCCCTCTTCCTGCTGTGAGGGTTTGCAGGTTCCCCCAGATTTCTGAGTCCCTGTGCTGTTGTTGGTTCTCTCCTGTCCTGTCTCCCTTGGCTGCAGCTTTGTGACTTGGCCTGTTGTCCCCAGGTACGGTGTCAGGAACAGCCTCCTCCTTTCCCCCATGCCAACTGCCTCCACTGCCCAGATCCTGGGCAACAACGAGTCCATCGAGCCCTACACCAGCAACATCTACACACGCAGGGTGCTCTCAGGGGAATTCCAGGTGAGCTCCAGCACTGTGGGGAAGAACTCTGCCCTTGTCTGTCACCACTGTCACTGAGAGCAAAGTCAAGGTGGAGGCCTCACCCTTGGTGGCTCAGTTCAGTTGAATGTTTGTGTCCAAGCCCCAGGGGGACATGGAGCTTTGTGTGCTCCACAAGCCATCCTGGAATATGGGAAATTATGAAGAAGTGCAGCTTTTGACTGGGAAAAGCCTTTATGGGGCCTCAGGGTGGCCTGCAGGAGTGACTGCTGAAGGAGGGATGTGATGGAAGGGACATGGGTGCTGTGGGAAGAGCAACTGAGACCATGGTCCAGAGGAATGAGGGGCCATGGAAGAGCTCCACAGATGCAGAGGGGTCTGTCAGGAAAGGGTGTGGAACAACTCTGGAGGCTGGAGGTAGCAAAGACCTCTCTGAGACAAGGGGAGTCTCTGCCTGTGTGGGGGATGTGTCCATCCCCTCAGAGGTGTCTCCTCAGTGCTGTTCTGGGGTGCAGGATCCCACTACACACGAGTGGTGAGGCCAGAGCAGTGGGTTTATGAACCTGCCTCCCTGTGTAGGGCAGGTGAGGGTTGTGGGACAGGGACCCAGTCCCAGCAGGGAAAACTTGGCTGTGCTTTCTTCCCAACTACTCAGCCTGCACCTGCTCTGTTCTTCCCCTTCCTGACCTGTCTTGATGATTGTTTAGTGACTCAGGTTGTGGCCAGTGGTCCTGGAAGAGCAAGATGTCTCCCTGGCCCATTTTCGGCATTCCCCATGCAGGGCAGTTCATCCACCCCCTTCTCATTTGGCATGTCCACTGGAATCCCAGAATGGTTTGGGTTGGGAGGGACCTTAAAGCTCTTGTAGCCCCAAACCCCTGCCATGGGCAGGGACACCTTCCACCATCACAGATTGCTCTGAGCCCTGTCCAACCTGGCCTTGGACACTCCCAGGGATGGAAATGTTATCCCTGTGCCAGGTCTGCCCAATCACACACATCCCTCAGCGCTGGCCCAAGAGCGAGACTCTGTCAGGGCTGTGCAGGGTCCTGTTGAACCATTTCAAAACCTTTACCCCTCACAGGTGGTGAATCCCCACTTGCTGAAGGACCTCACCGAGAGGGGCCTGTGGAACGAGGAGATGAAAAACCAAATCATTGCCCACAACGGCTCCATCCAGGTAGGAGGGGAGCAGGGCAGGGATCCCTGCCTTCAGGCTGTGCTCACCTGGGAGGCCTCTTCCAAAGGTGATAAAGGGGTGATTTCATAGCAGGGAGCATCACAGGATCCTGGAATATCCAAGTTGGATGGGACCCACATGGATCATCCAGTCCAACACCGGGGCCGTTGGTGGTCACACCCCACTGGAAAACCCTTCCTGTTCCTTTCAGAACATCCCCGAGATCCCGGACGACCTGAAGCAGCTCTATAAGACGGTGTGGGAGATCTCCCAAAAGACCATCCTGAAGATGGCTGCGGACAGAGGGGCTTTCATCGACCAGAGCCAGTCCCTCAACATCCACATCGCTGAGCCCAACTACGGGAAGCTCACCAGCATGCACTTCTACGGCTGGAAACAGGTACAGGGGTGATAGGGACTGGGAATGGCGGCTCAGGCACTGGGAATGATGGCTCAGGCACTGGGAATGGGGGCTCGGGGACTGGGAATGGGGGCTCGGGGACTGGGAAAGGGGCTCAGGAACTGGGAAAGGGGCTCAGTGAGTGGGAATGAGGGCTCAGGGACTGGGAATGGGGGCTTGGGAACTGGGAATGGGGACTCAGGGACTGGGAGTGGGGGCTCAGGGACTGGGAATGGAGGGCTGAGGGACTGGGAATGGGGAGGCTCGTTCCCAACAAAAGGGGGGGCGGAACCTGGGATTGGGGGCCTTGTTCCAGACCAACAAAGGTGATTCCCAGGACTGGGGGGGCTTCTTTCTGACAAATGGGGGTGATCCCTGGGACTGGGGGGATTGTTCCTGGTAAATACACAGTACCTGGGACTGGAGGTCTTGTTCCCAACAAAGAGGGGCACTACCTGGAATTGGAGTGGCTTGTTCCCAATAAATGTGGTCGGTAACCGGGACTGGCCCGGCTCCTTCCTGACAAACAGGGGCAGTACTTGGGACTGGGGGGCTTGTTCCCAAAAAATGGGGATGGTACCTGGGAGTGGAGGGGCTTGTTCCAGCCAGACGGGGTGGGGTAGGTGCAGCACACGGGGGCTGACAAGTTCTGGCGCGACAAGCTGGTCTCCCCAATTCCGGGAAGGGCAGGCGGCTGCTCCCTGCCGAGGACCCGCTGTCCCCATGGAGCATCTCGAGGGCAGTCCTGTTCTCCTGGGGGCTGCCAGCCGTGCCTGGGAGGCTCTGGCTGCCCCAGCCTCAGGCTGTGTCCTGCTGCCCAGGGCCTGAAGACGGGCATGTACTACCTGCGGACAAAGCCGGCTGCCAACCCCATCCAGTTCACCCTGAACAAGGAGAAGCTGCGGGAGCGGGAGAAGAGCTCCCGGGAAGAGGAGGAGAAGGAGAGGAACAAGGCAGCCATGGTGTGCTCCCTGGAGAACAGGGAGGAGTGTCTGATGTGTGGCTCCTAAGGGATCGCCCCGTTCCACGTGGCTGGAGCCTGCTGGGGTGGGAGCATCCCGTGGAACGTGAGGGGGCAGGGGCAGGGGCAGGGGCAGGGAGGGGTGGTGTAGCTTCCCCATCCACGGGGTTGGGCACAGGCATGGCTGGGGGCAGGGGGTGTAGGTATTGCTTTAGTAGCTGGGCTTCCCAGGAACTTCAGTGCCTTGGCATGGCCTTGCATGGATCCCTGGAGGCAGGACCGAGGGCAGAGCGGGCGCTGGGGCCTCCCAGGTCTGTCCTGGGCACTCCAGACAGGGACTTCCATTCCACTTGTCCCAGAGGAAGGAGCACACCTGGCTCATCCCTTTTCCCTGGTTGGGGAAGGCACAGCAAGGAAACCCCCCTCGAGCAGGTGTGTTCAGTGTCTGCCAGGACACAGGAGCAGCTGCTGAGACACCTGGAGTGTGCCCACCTCCTGCCAGACCCTCCTCCCACTGCTGCTTCCTCTCCTTGTCCCCTCCTCTGCCCTTTCCAAAGAGCTTCTGTAAGGAACAGAGGGGTGGTAGGTGTCTTGTTACCCAGAGAGTTGCTCTTCTCCCTCAGCCTGACAGGGCAGAGCGTGGCACTGGGTGAAGGTCCCTCTGCAGTCTGGCCAGGAGAGGCAGAGCTGCTGCCTTGCATTTTATTCTGGGTTAAATTCACTCATTTAGTCGAATTTCTCAGGCGGTGTCCTGGCAGTGGGGTCCGTGCTGTCCTTGGCCCCAGGTCATGTGCCATCTCTTGAGGGTCACTTGCCATTTCTGAGGGTCACTTGCCATGTCTTTCTTGCACAGCTGCATTTCTCCACCCACCTAGTTGTTAGGTCTTCTAAAGCTCATATCCCATCGCTGCTCCCGTTCTGCTCCCTGCTCGAACACAGTGGGGCTTCACCAGCAGTTGTGCAACATTTATTGGATTCATGAACCACACGACCAACCCTTGAGCCAGCCAAACTCAATAAAACAGGAAGGAATGAGTGGTGGTATCTTGGGAACACTTTTTTTTTAAGAATGAGTGTCCTGTTGCTCCTGTGCTGGTTCCCACAGGGAAATGGTGACCTTGCTCTCTCCATCTCCCTGACAGGAGGGGGGAGCCGGGGGGGGTCGGTCTCTGCTCCCAGGGAACAAGGGACAGGAGCAGAAGGAATGGCCTCCAGCTGTGCCAGGGGAGGCTCAGGTTGGCCATGAGGAGGAATTTCTCTCTGAAAGGATGGCCAGGCCTTGGCAGGGGCTGCCCAGGGAGGTTTGGAGTGCCCAGCCCTGGAGGTGCCCAAGGAAGGCCTGGCCGTGGCACTCAGTGCTCTGGGCTGGGGACAAGGTGGGCATGGGGCACAGGGGGATCCATGGGCTTTTCCAGCCTCTGATCCTGGGATTCTATAAACTCTCTGCAGACACAGCAAGGATCGAGCAAATGAAGTTGTCATCAGCAGGGGGGTTTATCATTTATCTGAACAGAACAGAGATGTGAGAGCAAAGAGGGTGGGGGGAGCCATCACGAGCTGTGCTGGGCCAGAACCCCCCAGGCTGCAGCTCCAGAGCCTCCGCGCTGGGGGGCAACAGGGAAGAGCCCCGAACGTGCCCGGGGTTGGACTCCCCCGCCCGGGATGGGGGCAATGAGCCCCCGAACGTGCCCGGGGTTGGACTCCCCTGCCCGGGATGGGGGCAATGAGCCCCCGAACGTGCCCGGGGCTGGACTCCCCTGCCCGGGATGGGGGCAATGAGCCCCCGAACGTGCCCGAGGCTGGACTCTCCCGCCCGGGCAGGACGCCCCGCCCCCGTACCTGTGCCAGGTGTGTGACACGGGCCCTGCAGGACCGCGCGGGGCCGCCGGGGGGCACAGCGGGACCGGGTGACGGTGGGACACCGATCCGAACCCCCTGTGTGCCCCCGGCGTTCTGTCCCAAGCATTCCCAAACCTTCCCACCACAGGGCAGAGCTCGCGGGGGGAATCGGGCAGGTCCTGGCACAGGTTTCACAGTCGAGTCCTTCCTTGGACACCTCCAGGGCTGGGCACTCCAAACCTCCCTGGGCAGCCCCTGCCAAGGCCTGACCACCCTTTCCAGCAAGAAATTCTTCATCACAACCAGGGAGGCACTGGAAGGGGCTGTTTCAATGAGGGTGGATGCTCGGGGAGCCCAGGGTGGCCACTGGGCTCCCCCGGCAGATCCTGAACAGAGGCTTCCAGGGAACCGAGACATTTGGAGTGGGCGCAGGGGGAACAGGACAGGGGGAACAAACAGAGGCACTGGGATCGTTGCTGGTGCATTCCTGAGAGCTTTGTGCCCAGGCTCTGGAGCCGCTGGGGGCTGACCCGGCTCTGGCGGGACCACCTCGTGCCTATTTTGGGCTAAATGCTGAGAAGGTGCCGAGCCAGGGACTCCTCTGCCGCTTCCACCCAGGGATGTCTCTCCAGGTGCCCCGTGGCCATTCCCGGGGCCGGGAGCACCGGACCTCGGAGCTCTGAGTGACTCCGGCTCTACGAGGGCCCGGGCTGAGCCCCGAGGTGGCCATTAGGCTGCACTGCTGCTCGCCAATCTTCTCCTTCTCGCATCTCTCCTTTCTTTTTCCCAGGTAACAAGGTCTGGGAAGCTGGGAAGAGCTCACACACAGAGCAAAGGGAATTTTTAGCGGGTGGTGTGGAGGGAGGGAATCCTGGTATCCCTGGATGAGCCTTTGGAATTACTGGTTCAGGGAAGAGGCGTGATTGGGCTTGTGTGCTCGGCAGTAACAGGGAATGCAAATAAAAGCAGGATTTAGTGAAGACTTCAGTGTCTTCAGGGGAGACACGGAGGGGCTGGAGTGGGAGCAAGGAAGGGAAGGGAGCTGGGAAGGGGCTGGAGCAGCAGGAGGGGCTGAGGGAGCTGGGGGGGCTCAGCCTGGAGAAAAGGAGGCTCAGGGGGGACCTTGTGGGTCTGCAACTCCCTGACAGGAGGGGGGAGCCGGGGGGGGGTCGGGCTCTGCTCCTAGGGAACAAG
>VZRE01010126.1:30423-89952 GCA_013396775.1 Cephalopterus ornatus
CCAGGGAACAAGGGACAGGAGGAGAGGGAACGGCCTCAGGCTGTGCCAGGGGAGGGGCAGGTGGGACAGCAGGAGGAATTTCTCCCTGGAAAGGGTGGTCAGGCCTTGGCAGGGGCTGCCCAGGGAGGGTTGGAGTGCCCAGCCCTGGAGGTGCCCAAGGAAGGCCTGGCCGTGGCACTCAGTGCTCTGGGCTGGGGACAAGGTGGGCATGGGGCACAGGGGGGATCCATGGGCTGGGAGGGCTTTTCCACCTCAGTGATCCCGGCATTCTGTGATCTCTGCTCCCACAAATTATCCAGCAGAGAACACGGCAGGGAAAGGCTTGAAGTTTAAATGTCTCTTTTTTTTTTTTTTCTGGGTGTGTTTTTACACACTTAAAAGAACAGACTCAGGTCTGTTACAGTTTATTGGATCCCAAATGTGCTTCCAGCACTGATTCCCAACAAAACACAAACCCACCCCCCAGGCTCCTGGTACAAATCCATTGTGGAAAAAAAAAAGAGGAGCTGAAACACCGATCGAGGATGGGAAAACCACCATGTTTGGTGGAGCAGGTGGATCTTCAGAGAGAAGGAAGGTTCCCAGCTGCAGGGGCCTCACCTCTGTGCTGGAGGAGGAATGTTTGGAGAAAAGGAATTTTTCAATATTAATAAACCACAGTAAAAGAATATAAAACTTGTACACACTTCAGACTTCATTCACAGAGTCTGTCAGGAGTAAAATCACTAAAAAACCCTGAAAACAAAGTGTCAAGATCTGTTGGGATCCTGACTTCATCACAATTGCTGCAGTTGAGGCTGAGGACACACGGCTGCTGATGCTGTTCCTGCTCCAGTGTCACACCAATTCCTCGAACTTCACACAGCCTTCATCAGCTCAGCTCTTCATGTGGTAAGAACTTTTTTCCATTTCATTCCATCAGATTAATTTAATGGGTTTTTGAAGCCTTTTCTCCCTTCTAAGATTAAATCTTATCTTTTCCTTATTTATTTGTTAGGGATAGTTCCCAACACAATAGTAGGAATTGCGTCAAAATCAGGGAATTGTGAGGATTTGGGAAGAAGCGTGAGAGATTTTGGTTGGAATGGTGTTTAAATTTGTTAATTTTTTTAGGTGATTTCCCAGGAAATTTATGTAGAACTGTACTGTTTAGTCTAATCTAAACCTACTCTCTCTCAGTTTGAGGCCATTCCCCCTTGTCCTGTCACTCCAAATCCTCTCCACCTTCCCTGGAGGTTCCTTTAAGGCTCTGGAGTTAATGGACATCGTAGCCCTGAAGGATTTGGCCTCTGGCACTTGGGGATGTGCTGGAAACAGAGACTAAGAGAAACCTCTGAACCTGAGCACTGAGGTAACAGCCAGAGCCACGTGGCTGGAGGGATGCCCCACATCATATTTCTATATGACATTGCAATAACCTTAATATCTCCTGATGATCATGGGATTACAGAGTCACTGAGGCTGGAAAAGCCCTCCCAGCCCATGGATCCCCCTGTGCCCCATCCCACCTTGTCCCCAGCCCAGAGCACTGAGTGCCACGGCCAGGCCTTCCTTGGGCACCTCCAGGGCTGGGCACTCCAAACCTCCCTGGGCAGTCCCTGCCAAGGCCTGACCACCCTTTCCAGGAGGAAATTCCTCCTCATGTCCCACCTGCCCCTCCCCTGGCACAGCTCAGGTTGGAGGCCGTTCCCTCTCCTCCTGTCCCTTGTTCCCTGGGAGCAGAGCCCGACCCCCCCCGGCTCCCCCCTCCTGTCAGGGAGTTGCAGACCCACAAGGTCCCCCCTGAGCCTCCTTTTCTCCAGGCTGAGCCCCCCCAGCTCCCTCAGCCCCTCCTGCTGCTCCAGCCCCTTCCCAGCTCCCTTCCCTTCCCTGCACACTCTCAGTACACCAGATCTGTGCTGGTGCTTCCAGAGACTCACATAACTGATAGCTACCAGGAAGCCCAACAATTCTCTAAAATGCTGCCCTGGAAGAGGAAGGTTTGGAAAGGAGCCAGACGAGGAGCCCCGATGTTTGTGATCGGACGATGCAGGCGATGCCTCCTTTCAGCGAGTGGGGACAATGAGAGCAAATGACAAAAGCATTTGATTTTATGTGTGTGGTCTTCATCAAATTGGCAAAAAAAATCCTCAGAGGGCAGGGGGAGAGTTAAAGAAATGTATTTTTAAAGGGACCTTGAAAGAAGATCCTGTGAATGGCACCCGACTGGGGAGTTTGCAGGGAAATCAGGGGAGTTATGACTAATTCTTGTTTCTATCTTTGGTAACCAGCCCTAAACCACTGAGATTTCCTGGAAAGGCTTGTTACTCTGAAAGCAGGTTCTGTTCGAGGGTCCCAAGTGCACCATTCAAAAGTGAAGTCCCCACATTGCTGTTTATATGAGGAAATTTGTGGCAGCTCTGGTGGGTTTGGGGTTTTTTCCTTTCTTTTACATGAAAAGTAGATTGGATTAGTATGTGCAATAATTCCAACTTCTCCTGCCGAGGCAGGAGTGATCTGGCACTAGGGCTGTTCACTGCTTATTTTCCTGGCACTCTTTAAAGCTTTTTTGCATAAGTTAAGAAGACAAACACTGATGGGTAATTTTAAAAAAGGTGCTACAGGTGTTCTCTGTGCAATGCCCTGCAGAGCATTTTGCAGTTAACCAACTCTACACACGCTGAGACTTCTCTTTTTCAAAATTAAATCTAATTAGTTCAGTTATTCTCCAGGCAAAAATATCTAATGAACATGCAGTGGGCTCTGGTGCTGCAGATACAAATGGAAGGTCATGGGCAGAAATGAAATCACTGTTTAAAATGAGTGATGGTCACACTGATCTTTTCCTCATCCTTCTGGGGAGCAAATTCCTGCCCAAAACAGCAGCAGCCACTCAGATGTCCCAGCTGTGCAGGTGAAGTGCCAATGTCACCACTCACACAATAAAAATGAAATTAAAACATTTTATTTCTTCCACAGGCTCCAGCCAAAAGCTCTTGAGTAGCTCTCCAGAAAAAGAGATGGCAGAGGAGAGGATGATTTCCCCAGCTTCAAAGTGTACAGAATATTTGAATGTTATCCCCTTTTGTCATCTAATTATGAGAACCAAAGGCTCCCCCCTTTTCCAGTCTCACATTTGCATTTATAATAACATGTTGCCATGGCAAAATCTTATAATCCTTGACTTCTTGGATGGAGACAACTCCTTATAGGAATATAAGGAGGGGGAAAAAAGACCAACCAGAGGCAGCAGCATGCAGGTTTCCTCCCCTGCTGGCCCAGGTCCCTCCTGCTGCCCGGTGGCCCCGGGGCTGTTTTGGCTCAGTGACACTCCGGGAGCGTGTCCCGTGCGGAGCACGAGGAGCTGGTGTGTCCTCTGGGGGGACGAAGGAGGGCTGGATGTGTCAAAGGGAATCAAGCCACAAAAAGCTGGAGGAGCTGCCCATTGTCCCCAGCTCGTGCTATTAAATGTGGGATTAAGGAGGAAACAGCCCCCCGGCTCATTGGGCCCATTCAAGAGGAGCTTGTTCCCAAATTTTGTGACAAGGGGGGCTTCTATTGAGAGCCCCAGCCGATATCACCCCCCACACAAAGGGGCTTCAGGGAGTTAATTAAAGCCAGGTAATGGAAAGAATGGAGAGCTGACACTTCCCAGATGCCACCGTGGATCCCCGGCAGGAGCAAAGACACGACATCCCGCTGCCACCAGGGTCACACTGAGCTGGGGCTGGCACCTGGGTGTTTTCAGGGTGAAGCTGAACACTGGCAGTTGCTTCCCTTTCTTCTGCCAAGAACCATGAGCAGGATTGTTTCCCAACCAGCCTCACAGGGATCAGCAACAGGGATCAGCCCCCACCAGCCCCAGGTGGTTCCCTCAATAATCTCGTGGGAATGTCACTCATCACTCAGGATACAGGACTTGCCCATCCCTGGGAGTGTCCAAGGCCAGGTTGGACAGGGCTTGGAGCGACCTGGGCTGGTGGAAGGTGTCCCTGCCCATGGCAGGGGTGGGAATGGGTGGGCTTTGAGGTTCACGTCCTCCCTGTGCTGTTCCCAGGGCTGGAGCAGCTCTGCAGGGGGGTCTCACCCAAGGGGGCAGAGGGGCAGAACCCCCCCTGCCCTGCTGCCCATGCTGGGGGATCAGCCCAGGGTGCTGTTTGCTTTATTGAGCCTGTTTCCTTTATTAAATTTACCTCTGTAAACCAGTGTACCTAAAACCAGAACAAAACACTTCCATCCAGGCCAACAACAAAGGTTTGTCTTTGAGGTCTGACTTCTTTTTTCCTACCAGTTTATAATGATTGTTATTTCTGTAGAAAGCTCCTTTTTTGATCTTTACAGGGAACTGAGCACTAAATCAGCAGTCCCAAACTTTTCTGATAATGCCACTGTTTACAGAGTGAGTCCTTTTTGTGATGTAGCTGCTGAAGGACTGTAGAATTATGGAATATCCTGAGCTGGAAGGGACCCCCAAAGGTCACCCAGTCCAAGCCCTGGCCCTGGCCAGGACACCCCAATGCTCCCCCCTGTCCCTGTCCAAACGCTCCTGGTGTTATAGACGCGAATAAGGGAAATCCAGAAGCCAATTAGGATTAAAAGTCCGTAATTTATTTGGTAGGCTTGTAGCAGAACAGACAGCGCTGGGTGAACAGGGGAGTCTTGCTCCAAAAAACCTGTCACACCTAAGCAGTTAATGTGCTCAGTATTTATTACAGACATAGCATACATATTCATTAAGTCTTTTTACATAGGTATTTCGGATAGTTAGTTTATTATCGTTTACAATAACTTGTAAGTTATAAATTCTAACATTATCTACCAGGAGTTATAAATTCCAAGATTCTTGAGAAGTTATAAATTCTGGGATTACCCTGTGGGGGGAGAAAAAGGGGGGGGGCGGTGGACTGCTTTTTGTAACATCTGTTTGTTTAAGCAGTGATCCTCCTCCGGTGATCTTATCTCTTGTGCCTGCATATGTGTATTGCGAAGCCAACCCCTAAGTTTCACACCATCACTTCTAACAAAGCAGTCTTTATTATGTTACACTAGGCCTTACATACCTAAATCTGGCAACACAACAGTACATTACTTAATTAGTTTAAAAAGTCATTATTTAGTCAACAAATTAGTCCCTTAACCACTACAAAGTCCCCCCCATTTTCTATACCACTAATTTACTTACCAATACCTTATTACCACCCCTCTGGTCACTTCCAGGATAAGGTTTATACAATGAACAAACCCCAGGTTTTATTACAATTGAGCTCTGGCAGCCTTGGGGCCGTGCCCACTGCCCTGGGGAGCCTGGTCAGTGCCAACCACCCTCTGGGGGAAGAACCTTGTCCTGAGATCCAACCTATCCACAGGTAACTGCTGTAGGAGAGCTGAGTGTGTTTGCACGTGAGCAATTTGATCCTCAGCTTTTATAAAATGAGCCATTAAACAGGTGCCTCAGTGTCACAGGAGCCCACCCAGCACTGGGGTGTTTCAGCCTCTCGGTACATAAATGCAGAGGAAGCGGCAGGTGACACTTCCCTGGGATGCTCCCGTGCTGCACATCCTCCCTGGAGTCAGAGCCTTGGGGGCTGCTGGTGTGGGAGAGAGGATCCCACCTTTTCCCGCAGCTCTGTCCAGCAGGTCACTGGGGATGAAGGGGCAGCTGTGGTGGCCTTGCCGGGGGGGGTCTGATCAAAGCCTTGGAAGTTGTCTGGATAAAGAGGATTTGTTGTGGTCCAGCAGACACAGGATAAAGGCTGACTGAATGAAACACAGGAGGCACCAGGATGATCCGAGGGCTGGAGCAGCTCTGCTGGGAGGAAAGGCTGGGAGAGCTGGGATTGTTCACTCTGGAGAAGAGAAGCTTTGGGGTGACCTGACTGTGGCCTTCCAGGGCCTGAAGGAGCTCCAGGAAAGATGGAGAGAGACTATTTCCAAGGGCTGGAGGGACAGAACAAGGGGGAATGGCTTCAAACTGACAGAGAGTAGGTTTAGATCACATATTGGGAAGAAATCCTTCCCTGTGAGGGTGGGAAGGCCCTGGCACAGGTTGCCCAGAGAAGCTGTGGCTGTCCCTGGATCCCTGGAAGTGTCCAAGGCCAGGTTGGATGGGGCTTGGAGCAGCCTGGGCTGGTGGAAGGTGTCCCTGCCATGGCAGGGGGTGGCACTGGGTGAGTTTTAAGGTCCCTCCCAACCCAAACCAGTCTGGGATTTCATTGAAAGCAGAAAACTATTGTAAAAACTAGGCAAGGATTAGTATTTATAATTTCAAAACCACCTCTGACCCTGAAATATCCCCACCACAGCCAAAACCCCATTTCTCTCCCTGACAAATGTGTAAAGCCTCCCTCCTGCTTGGCCCCAGCAGGACAGGTAAATTCAACCCTGCACCACAGAGTAAAGAACAGGGAAAGCCAAGGTCTTGCCTTCAGTCCAGGGGGAAAAATCATCTCCCCTGGCCTTTTTTTCCAGCGAATGGTGCAGGGAGGGAGGAGGAAAAGGGTCTTTTGGAGGCTCTTTTTCATCCGAGAGTGAGTCGGCAATTAAAGCTGACTCTGCTTATTCATTAGATCACATTAGAAAACCCTGCAAAAGTGGAGAGGGAACTCTCTAAACAAATTTGGGGCCCTGTCCGCTCATTCATCGACAGTTATGAGCCGTCAATGTGCTCAATTTGGGTACTAACTGCTTCTGAAGTACAACCATATGGTTGCGTTAAAACATCTTTTTCGTGCTTAATTTGAGGCAGTGATGGCCCCTAATCAGCCGTGTGCGGATGAGCCCCCTAATTGATGACTAATGAGTCACGTGCTCCCCCTGATTGCAGCATCACCGAATTAATCCTTTTAATCACTCCACGGTGGATGGTTGTGAGGCCGAGGTTTGTTTTAATGGCCAAACCGAGGCCCTGCAGATGGAGGGGCTGCTCCTCTCCCACTTTTCCTGGGCACTGAAAACACGTGGGGGAGGCCCAGCAGGACTGGTGGGATTGGCCTTTAACAGGGAGGGTCGAAAGGGCTCAGCTTTCCCCTCCAGCGTCACCCTCACTGTGGTCTCTGTCCCTGCTTGTCATGGAATCATGGAATGGTTTGGGTTGGGAAGGACCTCAAAGCCCATCCAGTGCCACCCCTGCCATGGGCAGGGACACCTTCCACTAGCCCAGGTTGCTCCAAGCCCTCTCCAACCTGGCCTTGGACACTTCCAGGGATCCAGGGGCAGCCACAGCTTCTCTGGGCAACCTGGGCCAGGGCCTCCCCACCCTCCCAGCCAGGAGTTCCTTCCCAATATCCCATCTCACCCTGCCCTCTGGCAGTGGGAAGCCATTCCCTGTGTCCTGTCCCTCCATCCCTTGTCCCCAGTCCCTCTCCAGCTCCCCTGGAGCCCCTTTAGGCCCTGGAAGGGGCTCTCAGGTCTCCCTGGAGCCTTCTCTTCTCCCAGCTGGACACTCCAGCTGAAATGTTGGGATGAGGCTTGTCCTGATTACATAGGAAAAGCAAAGCAGGACAGAGATGTCTCTGTCTGTGTCCAGCTCCACGTTTCTCCCCCCCTGGATTTTGCTGGTCCCCCGTGTTTGTTCTGCCTCCGCTGCCGTGGCCGTTGGCACTTGGGGATGGAATTTGACAGGAATTTTGGTGCCCCCAAATCTGGATTCCAAGCACCACGAGGAGAGCGCAGGTGATCCCCTTCCCCGCACAAGCACCAGGACAGGATGTCACTGCGGGGGGATGTTCAGGGCAGTTTCCTGCCCAGACCCTGCACCTGCCAGAGAAGACTTTGCTCCATTTCTAAATTAATGTTCTCGCTTAGATCAGGACAGAAACTGAACTTATAGCAAAATTCTGAAGTTACATTTAATCAAAGAAGATACTTGTGTGCTGGCACTTAAAATAAGTGAAAAAAAAAAGTCAATAATGATTTGTCTGGTGTTCATTAGAACACTGAAACATTTGCACTGGGTTATTTTTCCGTTGCTACCTCCGAGCCTTTCAGACAGAGGCTGAATTGATTATCCCTATCTGTCAGAAGCATCCAGCTCTGGCATTATTGACCTCATACAGTTAATTGCACAATTATCTTTCAACTCTGCAATGAAGTGCCGCTTATTCTTATGTTTTGAATTTTAAAAATCTTACTGTTGAACTCCTGTGCACGGACCTTTCGCTGCAGCTGAACAAAAATCCCTCTTTTCTCCTCTTCCTCACACTAATAAACATAGCACAGCCACCCTGGGCTGTGTTGTCTCTCCATTTTCGATGGCAGCAGAGTTCCTCACTGGCTCGGCGGCACAGAGACCGTCCCTGTGCCAGCGCTGCTGCCTGGTGGGCTCAGGGAGCTACAAAAGAGGAGGCACATTTACACCAGGAGGATGCGGGTGCTTGAAATTAAAAGCTGAAAAGCTCCACACTGGCATGGAGAAGTGTTCCAAGATAATTGTGGTGACCAGGGCAGGGACTGTCCCCTGTGCTGAGGCGCCTCCAGGGCTGTGCTCAGTTCTGGAGCCTCATGGAAGGGAGACGTGGAGGGGCCGGAGGGTGTCCAGGGACGGGACCGGAGCTGGGGAAGGGGCTGGAGCAGCAGGAGGGGCGTCTCTGGAGTCTCAAGTGTCCAGCGAGGGGGGGAAGCCAAGCCCAAGCTCCAGCCTGGTGCAGCCCCTCTGCAGGGAAGGGAAGGGAAGGGAAGGGAAGGGGGGGTTCAACCCCGGCCCGGGTGGGGCCGCTGTGCTCCAGTTATTTCAGACACGTCCCAGATTATCCTTGTTTGTTCCTTGCGAACCATATTCATGGGGCTATTTGGGGGCTTTGTGGAATGACGGTCATTATGTGATATTGCAGACAGCTATTATTGCTGCTCCAGCTTTAATAAATGCCTGGCAGATTTAATAAAACTGATCCAGATTTAAAGTGTCCCTCTGGTGATAAATCACCTGGTAAAAATTGTCCAGTCTACTCCTACTCCAGGATTTCTGCTCAGTTCCATTCATCGGGAGAAATAAGTCCCCCTGCCCTCTGAAAATCAAGCTGTTTCCATCTAGTTCAGGCATAGCTGCTGAACAAAGGGGTTCATAAATCTAAATAATTACAGTTAATGATTAATGCAATTAAAAATGTAAAAAATATTGGAAACAGTTTTAGTCAGCAGGTATTAAAAATCATTGAAATGAATGCTGCAAATCTCCAAGATTTGAGAATTAACTCGATCAGCTATTTTAGTGCTTTGGAAAGAGAAAGGGGAGAAGCAGCTCAGGAGCTCCTGGCCAAACCAGGAGCCTTTGCCAAATGTAGGTGCTTCTCAGTCGACCTTCCCACTGTTTTTTCCTTCCCCCCCTCCCTTTTTTTTTTTATTTAGGAAGGAAACAACTCCTAAAACAAACTAATTTTTGGTGGTTTTCTTCCCTTTGCAAACAGTTTGAAGCGCGGGCGATTTGTCCTTACAAACGTGGGCCGTTGAGGAGCCCCTAAATCCACACGCACACTGGCAGTAACTGTTTGTGTGCCAAGCTGTTTGTCAGCCCCGTGTGACAATCATTCATTCCTTTGTCGTGTCCGGCCCAAACCTTAACCTGGGCCGTGGGCTCTGGGAGAGCTCAACCTTCCTGCCACCGCTGTATAATGACCAGACTGTTTCATTAGGAGGACAATTCCCCCGCCAAATCCAGCCCAAACAACTTATTTCACAATTTGTGAGTAGAATTAAGTGGGGGGGGGCGGGAGAAGGTGAGTGGCACACAATGTGCATTAGGACAAGTGCTCCCGCCCGGCTCCATCCCGGCCGGCCCCGAATGCAGATCAGCGGATTAGGGGGTCCCCGGCACCAGGTCAAGTGTCTAGAGGGGAGCTGATAAACACCCCAAACCTGACAACAGATTTTCCTTTCTTCCTGCCCCACTTGTTAAGTGCCAGAGCAAATCTGCTGAATGGCGGCGGAGTTTACTTAGGGGCCTTTTCTTCCCGAAGACACTCTATCCATTTTCTGAAGCCCATTTCAGGCGGGCTCCAGAATAAATTTGCTACGCATCCCGCACAAAAACACCCCTCGGGCCTCCCCCCTCGCCGTCTTAACCATCGCCTTTGTCTCAAGGTGTGTGAACAAGGGGGACGAAATCTGCGCGGAGAAAAGCGAGAACGAGTCCCCTCTGCGGATTAAGTCGAGCACTTTGAAGATCGTCTGAATGACTGACTTTTCATCTTTAAAAAAAAGTTGTGTGGGTTTTTTTTTTTTCCTCGGAGACAGTTCTAGTTTCAAATAAACATAATAAATATATTTTTTTCCCAGTATTTTCACCAAAAGGCCAATTGTTGGGGTGAGAATCTGCAGAGGATTCTCCTGCAGAATTCTCTTAGCTTTGTCGTGGTCACCTGGCCATCACAGCCCTCACTAGGGACAAAAGGGAGGGGGCTCTGCCAGGAGAGCATGAAATGAATCTGAAATATTAATAATCCAAGCCACCTCACGCTATAGGTGCGACCCACGTTCAGCCTGACCCAGGGGTTTGGGCTGGTGGCACAGACAGCAGGAAATCTGCAGGTGTCCTGCTCAGTCGGGCACTGGAGAGCCTTAGCTGGAGCATGGCTGGACCACGATGGTCTTTAAGGTCCCTTCCAACCCAGGCCATTCCATGATTCCACGATTCCATGATTATTTCCCCTGGGGATGGGGCCAGAAAGGGTGGGGCCAGCAGGTGACAGCAGCCTTTATGCTGTGTCGCTGTTCCCGATGGTGCAGTCGCTCGTCCTTCAGCCTCTTCCCTCTGCCTCTGCCCTCCCAAAGGCTCAGGCGTGGGATGATCCCAGCTCCTGGGACCGAGGGGTGTCTTATACTCAGTTTTAGGTGACAGTCACACTGGGGGCCAGTGGCAAAGGCGAGATGTTGGCTGGGGGGGAATGTCCTGGTGGAAGAGCAGAGATCTCAGGTCACCTACATGGCACCACCCCCTCCAGAGGGGTCCAGCCCGAGGTCCTGAGGTTCTTCTTGTCTTCACCCTCCTCACTGCTGTGTGTGGCAACTCTTCCCTCTGTCAGTGTGCAGCCAGCCCCCGGCCTGTCCCTGCAGTTTCTGATGAACTGTCCCTCTCCTATTTCCATGTGGCCCCTTCAGACACTGCAAGGTGCTGTGAGGTCTCCCTGGAGCCTTCTCTTCTCCAGGCTGGACAGCCCCAGCTTTCTCAGCCTGTGTCCATAGGGATGTTTCCTTTTCTTCCAGATAAGATGCACTCTGGGTAGAAGGAGGGTGGCACAAACAGTATTTGGTAATCAAACCTCCTGTGCTGCCTGCAGGTCCTGCCACCCCTGCGTGTTTGATTGGGGCAGTGCCAGCCATCCCCAAAACTGCTGCAAAAGCACTTGTGCTTCATGCAGTGGTCTGTAGGGATACATGTGTAAGGTTGGATAGGATATTGGGAAGGAATTCTTGTCTGGGAGGGTGGGGAGGCCCTGGCACAGGTTGCCCAGAGAAGCTGTGGCTGCCCCTGGATCCCTGGAAGTGTCCAAGGCCAGGTTGGACGGGGCTGGAGGTTTTGGGGCTGGAGGATCAGTAGGGGCAGGGACCACCCAGGGTGCCAGGGCCAGGCTGACGCTGCTGCTGTGCTGGGCCATTCTGCAATCAAAGGTAACGCCAAGGCCAGGACCTGCTGTTTCCGTGGATCCAGGGACAAAGGGAAGCAAAGGTTACACAGGAGCTGAGAAGTCACCTACAGCTTTAGGGAAAGTTCACAGGGTTTCTAGACGGAAATGCAGCTTCAGCTCCTCATTTACTCCGTACAACTTGTTTTCCCAAAGAGAAAATTATGAGCT
The DNA here is from genome assembly GCA_013396775.1 of Cephalopterus ornatus. Classification (NCBI taxonomy): domain Eukaryota; kingdom Metazoa; phylum Chordata; class Aves; order Passeriformes; family Cotingidae; genus Cephalopterus; species Cephalopterus ornatus. Next base: position 42,189 of record VZRE01010126.1, read on the forward strand.
ACTTGGTCTGACTCTGATTCCTCATCTTACAAGTCCTCTGAGGAGGGGCTGAGGGAGCTGGGGGGGCTCAGCCTGGAGAAAAGGAGGCTCAGGGGGGACCTTCTGGCTCTGCAACTCCCTGACAGGAGGGGGGGGCCGGGGGGGGTCGGGCTCTGCTCCCAGGGAACAAGGGACAGGAGGAGAGGGAACGGCCTCCAGCTGTGCCAGGGGAGGCTCAGGTGGGACATGAGGAGGAATTTCTCCCTGGAAAGGGTGGTGAGGCCTTGGCAGGGGCTGCCCAGGGAGGTTTGGAGTGCCCAGCCCTGGAGGTGCCCAAGGAAGGCCTGGCCGTGGCACTCAGTGCTCTGGGCTGGGGACAAGGTGGGCATGGGGCACAGGGGGATCCAGGGGCTGGGAGGGCTTTTCCAACCTCAGGGATCCTGGGATTCCTGTTTTGGTGTGACATAAGCACAGGTATGCCCCCTTGGGCAGGGCAGCCTTGTCCCTGTGCTCCAGATGCCAAGGCAGGGGCTCACCAGGAGCTTTCCCGTGCTGGAATGTGGAGGCTCCTCTGAACTCAGTCCCAGCGAGGACCAGGGGAGGAGGTTCAGCATCAGAGCAGGTTTGGTGGCTCTAAGTGGCCTGACCTTGGCGACTGCATCGAGGCAAAGCCATTAGAAGAGCTCAGCCTTTGATGGGAAGCGCGAGCTGCACACAGGTCACAGCACATAATGAGATAAACTTTCACTTGAAACTAATTCTTGAGCTTATTATGCTGTAATAGCTTTGGGAAAATCACTTTGCATGGACATATTGCATTCTCGGAGGTACAGCTAAGCCAGAGAGGTTATTTTCCTCTTCATTTCTAAATGCACCAACTTTAAAGGACACTTCCAGGGATTAGAAAAACATGTTTTGGTTAAATCGTGCTACCCACGTCGAGGTTGTGTGTAATTAAATTCCATCACTGAGATTACCAATTATTAGATTATATATGTATTTTTTAAACCAGCAATTGTGACAAGGGGCTGCACGAAGAAACCAGCAGTATGTGCAAAGAATCACTAAATAACTGATAAATAGGCTTAAGTTATTTAAACTGGCATCCCAAGTAGCTTAAGCAGTATGTTTTGTATCATCTAAATTTCCAAATACCTGGAGTATATTTGTAAACATGGCAATCTAACATTTTGCTGAGCAGCACATTCACATTCAAATTAGCATAAATGAGGATTTAACAGCTGATTGCACAGTGTGAATGATAGGAACTAATTGTCAGAGCGGGAGAGTTGTGAGGTGATGGTCCGACCGGAATGGGATACCTCGTGGGATGAATGGGAGGGTTTGGGGACGGCTGCCTGGCTCTGGGAGGGGAATGTGGCCGAGGGGTGACAGGTGAAGCCGTGTCCTGCTCCCTGCTCCTTCCCGGTGGGATCGAAGGGCTCCCTGGCTCTGGAGTGCGGGTGCTCCTGGAGGAAGGGATTGATCCCAGGTGGGGCTGGGCTCTGGGCGTTAATCTCGGCTCCACAGGGCTGTGTTCCCTGCCTTGCTCCAGGGGACAGCTGAGCCCCGGGAGAACAAGGAGCCCGGGCACCGAGGGGGGCAGCCGGGGGTGCCCAGCGCTGCCCTGCCCGTCCCTCCCCGGGGCGCCCAGAGGGGCCTGGAGCGGGGTCAGTGTGCTCGTGGGGCTGCAGCACAACAGGAACCCCCTCCTCATTTTCCTCCTGGGGGCTGGGGGAGCTTCCCGGCGATCACAGGGCAGGGGTTTGCTGCTGCTCGGGCCTGGGGGCTTCAAAAAGTGACAAGGAAAAGGGATTTTGGAGAGGCCTGGCTTCCTGTGCAACCAAACACTGGCAGTGCCAACCCAGTCCTCTGAAAACAAAGTAGTGGGAATTTGGCTTCTTTTGGGTCCCGAATCCTTAAATTTAAAATATGTGCTCTGGGTGTGGCCTCAGGCACGTCCAGGGGTAGTTGCAGCACAAAGTACGGATCTGGTACAGAGAAATTCTAAAAGCCGTTAGAATTAGTCTTTTCTTGGCAATGTCCCAACACAGCTCGACAGAAATTAATTGTTCTTGCAAACAGCAGGGACTGAATCAGTGCTACTTACCCAAAATTTCCTCCCCAATGGAAGATCTTCAGGGGTAACCCACGTGCCCCACGCACGAGCAGCTGTGGATAAATAGTTCTGATATCAAACCTGTTGTGTTGTATAGTTGAATTGCCAGTTTTTTGTTTGGGATTTTATCTCCTCTGAAAGGATCTGTAAAAACAACTCCGAGATCACACCTGTCAGAGCCCACTGGGATGTGGGAGAGGAGGCAGCCCTGGGGGTGTCATGGGCTGGGGCTGCCCCAGGACCTGCCCCACAGTCAGGGGTCCCCAAACCTCCAGTGCCAGTGCAGGGAGCACGGGGTGATCCTTTTAGACCTCCCTGGAGACACAGACAAGAAAGCTGGACTCAAATCCAGCCTGGAAGGGGCCCTGAGCAACTGGATCTAGAGGGGTCAGGAAGGGTTGGAATGGGATGAGCTTGTCCAGGAGCTGGGAAGGGGCTGGAGCAGCAGGAGGGGCTGAGGGAGCTGGGGGGGCTCAGCCTGGAGAAAAGGAGGCTCAGGGGGGACCTTGTGGCTCTGCAACTCCCTGACAGGAGGGGGGAGCCGGGGGGGGTCGGGCTCTGCTCCCAGGGAACAAGGGACAGGAGGAGAGGGAACGGCCTCAGGCTGTGCCAGGGGAGGTTTAAATTGGTCATTAGGAAAGGATTCTTTACAGAAAAAGTTGTCAAGCCCTGGCACAGGCTGCCCAGGGAAACTGTGGAATCACCATCCTTGGAATGTTCAAAAAATGTGTGGATGTGGCCCTTGGGGACACGGGCCAGGGGTGGGTTTGGCTGTGCTGGGGAACTGTTGATCTCAGAGGTATTTTCCAACTTAAATGATTCTGTGATCCTAAAATCCACCGAATGCAAAGGTTTGTGTCTCCTGTCCTGGAGCCCTCCCAGAAGGGAAGGTTCTGGACCTCCAGGTGTCCTGCTCTGGTCCCTCATGTTGCAAACAGGAGGCAGGACCTGACCCCGGAGCAGGGGAAGGGAAGACAAGGAGCAGGGGTGGGGGAGCAGAGCTTCTCCAAGCGCTGCTGAGCAGCCAGGAACAGGCAGCAGGACTGTCCTCCCACCCACGAGAGCAGGGGGAGCATCCGTTCATCAGGTGGAGTGGCCACCCCATAACTCTTTGCTGCCCACAGGGTGCTGCCAGTTGCCATCTGCAGCAGCAAGGGCTTCACTTGGAGGGCTGGAGCCACGGGGTGAGGCTGACACTGCTCTGGGGGCTTTCAGAGGCAACAATGGCAGCACTCAGAAGTGAAGGAGGCAGCCTTGACTTCTTTAGGCCCCAAGCCCCCCTTGAAAATAATGGGAACCAGCTCCTTTGTGGGGCTGAATGGGTGCAGTAAATCTTGCTGCCTTTCTTTTCCATGTGCAGGGAGCTCCTCCTTCATCTGTCAGACCCTGAGCCATCCCAGAGACGAGGCAGTACCTTGTAACGTGCCCACAATAAATCACTTTGTGCACACTGGGTTTGGTGTGCTTATAATCTCCTCGGTATGTTTATAATGTCCAGCCTTATTAAGGGCTTATGGCCTTATCTTCATTTTCCCTCAATCCAGATGCTTGTAATGATATTCATTCCCATTATTTTCCCAGCTGTACCTTCTCTTGCTGGTTAATCTTCATTTCCATGGAGTTTAACAAGGGGTACGCGGATGTGCACAGACTTCTTGGTAACTCTTGAAAGAGGAAAAAGAAGTCATGTTTCATCTTCCCAGATTCTGTAACGTCACTGTGGAGAGCTGGAATCCTCCCAGCTGGATACAACCAGTGGGAGAGAGCCAGAGGAACAGCAGGACAACTCCAACCCACGCCAGGGCAGAGACACACAGGTGGAGAGGAGCAGGCACCAGTTTACACACCTCTTGTTAACTTGACAGCAAAGGCATTCAGATAATCCCAGAATCCTAAAATCCTGGAGTCACTGGGGTTGGAAAAGCCCTCCCAGCCCCTGGATCCCCCTGTGCCCCATGCCCACCTTGTCCCCAGCCCAGAGCACTGAGTGCCACGGCCAGGCCTTCCTTGGGCACCTCCAGGGCTGGGCACTCCAAACCTCCCTGGGCAGCCCCTGCCAAGGCCTCACCACCCTTTCCAGGGAGAAATTCCTCCTCATGGCCAACCTGAGCCTCCCCTGGCACAGCTGGAGGCTGTTCCCTCTTGTTTCAGGAAGGCTCAGGCTTTGGTGCTGCAGCCCACCCTCATCTTTAGGACAACACTGGCTGAAGCCTCCCGGGTGTGGTTAAGACAAAGAAGCTGTTCTCTCCTGGGGGGCTCAGAGTGGACCAGTGGGCCTATTTTCACATTAATGAAAAGGCTGAGCAGCTGCTAAGGTCTAAGATACACTCTTCCCCTCTAAAAAAGAGAATCTGACAGCTGTTTATGGTCATGGAATCACAGGATGATTTGGGTTGGGAAGGACCTTAAATCCCATCGCATTCCACACTCTAACCCTTCCACTAGCCCAGGTTGCTCCAAGCCCCGTCCAACCTGGCCTTGGACACTTCCAGGGATCCAGGGGCAGCCACAGCTTCTCTGGGCTTCTCTAAATGTGCATATTTTTAAAGAAAAGGCAGGTTTTGCTTTAGATAGGAGGAAAACATCATCCTTTCTTCAGCCCTCATTTCCAGGGACTGTTCTGATGGAAAAGAAATTGTGAAGGAAAAGTAACCCCCAGGGTTTTCATGATCTTTTAAATCCACAACTGCAAAGAAGACTGAAGGATAAAACACCTCGGGGAGTGTTACTAATTGGAGGTGCTTCCTTTCTCTTCCCTTCTCCAGGTAGAATGAGCCAAGAATTCCAGTTTGCTTCTCTATCCCATTGGATTTAATGTGTTTGGGAAAATTTGTGCCTTCTTTGTGCTACGATGTTGTCATGGCCCCTATTTCAGCTCCTGGGCTCCACAGAGTGCTGATCCAAACCCAGTGGAGTCTGTCTCTTCCTTCTCCCTTGGGGCAGGAATTGGAAGGATAATTATCAGCTCAATGGTTTTGTTTTGAGCAAAGAAATCTTGCACGTTTGAACAAGGGTCCTCGTGGCTGGTGACATCCAACTGGGGAGCAGGACAGGGCTCAAGGCCATCTGCCCTGGCTGCTCCTGACATCTGCTGCCCTAACTGGCCACTGCGAGGAGCAGGACGAGGGACTGTTAATTACTGAGGGCAGCATTTGCAGCTCTGGCTCCTTTGCAGGGGTCAGGGTAGTGTCCCTGCAGTCCCGGGCACACTGAGAACTAAATGCATGACCCCAGTCAAAGTTCACTGCGGAGACACAGCTCTGGGCCACGACCTCAGGAACAGCTCAGCCTGTTCTGCAGGGACGGGAGGGCATAGAATTACCTAGGAGAATAAAGTTACCACCTCGGAACGGGTGTCCACGGAGAGCAGCACCTGCTGCCAGGCAGAACCGAGGGATTTCTGAGGCAGGGAGGCAGCAGCACCAAAATATATAGATTTTTGGGGATGACTGATCTTTTCACCTGCAACGAGCACCGGGTCAAAGGCTGGAGGCACAGTGGCCTCATCTGGGACGTCGGCTCTGAGGCTGCCACATCCAGAGAAGGGAGAAAGGGACTGGGAAAGGAATGCTGGGAACAGAACTACCCCTGAAGTGGGACGAAGACTGCCTAAAAGCTTTGTTAGAAGGTTGCTGCAAACGGTAACACGGAGGATCCCTGATCCGTTTGCAAACCTTTGGCCCTTTTTCTTGTTCCTGAAGGAGGGTGGATGTGGCTGTTTAAAACCACAGCCACCACTGGAAACAGGGAGGTCACTGAAGTCTCTTTTTAGAGGATGGATAAATCTCTTTTCAGATCTCTGTCTCTAGGGCATTGCTGTCTGGCATCTTGTTTCAACAAGCAAAATAAAACCACCAAACCCTTCAGGAGCTGGAGTTTGATGATCCCTGGGGGTCCTTTCCAACTCAGGATATTCTGTGATTTCACAATGTAAGGAAAAGGTGGAAAATTATCCAAAAACAATGGGAGTCTGCTTGGGAAGGAGACAGTGAAGTGCCTTGTGGAAATGATCAGGGTCAGCATCAAATCACTGGCAAAAGAAACAATTAATGAAGAGACAAGAGAAGAGTCTAGTTTTGTGTCATAACCTTGAGGCCAAAAGTCCGTATTTCCCAGGGATTTCCTTGCTCCTCTTGCTCCTTAACCTCTGAACGAAGCCCCTTCACCAAGACAAATTCTGGAGGTTTTAAGTATTATTCTTTTGGAAATGACAGTCAAGTTGCTGGTTTGGCATAATCAGCCCTTTGCAAGTTATGACTTCTGTCATATTTTTGCTTTTGGTGTTGCTGGGTGATGGTGGGACTGGATAATCTTGAAGGTCTCTTCCATCCTTGATTATTTTGAGGTTAACATCCTGAATGACGTGATTAAATGACTGGACTGACAAATACCACTCTGGTGACAAAAAAAACCAATCAATTTGATTTTGCTCCAGTTTTGCTTCAGGAGGGAAAAGTCCAGTAGTGTTGGATGGACATTCTGGTCTTTTTGAAACTAAACATTCTCATTTTTTATTGGGTTCTCAGCAGGGTTCTGTGTGTCAAATTCCTTCGGTTTTGTGTTATTGGAAACATTATAGTACAATGCAGCTAAAAATGGTGAAACAGTGTGGAACAGCTTCATCAACCCAATAGGTAATGCCAGGATTTTAATTTTTATTTTGTTTTATTATTTATTTGTTTGTGTGTTTGTTTGTTTGTAAGTGGCCTCAAAATCAATGCTTTTTGTATCCTTCCTTTTAAGGGAGTTTCTAATTTTAAATTCCAAACTTTAAGAGAATTTTCATTGTCTGCACGACAGTAACACCTGACCTATGGAAACTCTGGTTGGCGCTATGATCTTCCTCTTTTATTAACTTCACCATCTCCTTCTACACCTGCAACAGGCCTGTGACTCTCCCTCCTTCTTTCCTTCTCCACAGGTAGGAAAGAGGGGGTGCCACATGCCCGTTTCCTCTAAATCCTGCAGGATTTGATGTTTAAAAGGAGCAGAAATGTTGTTTATTTTGCTGACTTTGAGCCAGATGAATTTAATTCCAGGCCTGTGACCTGCCTCCTGTCCCGTGCAGGGCTGGTCTCTTTTCCAGACCAGGGTCTGGAAGTTTGTAGGGTCCATGTTGTCTGTTTATGGGCACCAATGTCAGTGAGGAAAAGGCAGATCCTGGTGGAAAATAGAAGAAATCATTCCCTGTGAGGGTGGGGAGGCCCTGGCCCAGGTTGCCCAGAGAAGCTGTGGCTGCCCCTGGATCCCTGGAAGTGTCCAAGGCCAGGTTGGACGGGGCTTGGAGCAGCCTGGGCCAGTGAAAGTCTGTGGCAGATCCTTCCCCAGAGGCATCAGCCAAGCAATCCTGCAAACCCAGGGCACTGATAGAGCAGGATCCTGCCTGCTCTTGAAGAACTGAATGTCCACGTCATGCTGGGAAACCCTTTGGAGTGAGAAAGTCTCAGTTTATTGAGGAGTTAAGGCATGTCCTCCTTAACTTCTTATTCCCAGGCTTTCCTTAATTTCATCTAATGACATACCCCTGGATATATCCCATTGGGATACATCCCAAAGTGTTGGGAAGCCAAGGCTTGTGCCCATCCCACTGTTTGTGTAAGAAGGTGTTCTGGGGTGTTTGTGGTCACTGTAGTGCTACAAGAGCTCTTCTGTGTTGGTTCCCTCTGCACAGGGGATACAGGGATGCAGCTGAACCCAAATTCCTGCTTTTCCAGTGAAAAAGAGGCTGCTGGAGTAGGAGCCACCATTTCCTAAACAAGGCTCCCTGTGAAACAGAGAAACATGCACCAGGAGTGGTTTGACTTCGGTGAGGAGAGGGTGACTCCTCAGATTCCCTCGCTTTTGGATCCAAGGGAAACAGGCATTTCTTTCCCACAAGGAGCTATGGGAATTGTGAAACCATCTGAATGTTTTATCCTAAAAATTTCCCATCAGCATGGGACCAGTAAGCCCTGGGTGCCAGTTTTTTGAGGCCCTGTAGTGGTTCCAGTGTCTGTGGTCTCCCCTCTCCATGACATGGGGCAAGGAAACCCTGAGGGTTCCCCAGGTTTGGGGCATCAGGAGCTCTGACCCTCCGAGTTACGGACACTTTGGTGCAGAGGGAGGTAGAACTTGGGCTGTCAGACTCCTGCCCCCATGTCGGGGTGCCTGGGGGGTGTTGGGTGCTCCGTTTGGCCACAGGAGCCGCTCAGCCTGCCTGGAGCTGTGAGGGGCGGGAGGACGGGGTGCCTTTGACTTCCAAGTGGTTTAAACCCAGAAATGAAAGAAGCTGAACACATATGAAGGGACAGGCTGTGTTGCTGTCTGATCTGGACAAGGCTCTCAGGCACAGGGTGGGATTCCTGGGGTGTTGGACTGGTGGTCCTGGTGGGTCCCTTCCAGCTCAGGATATTCTGTGATTCCACGAACTCTCCCTGTGCCTGTTCCGTGCTCACCACAGCTGTGGTCAGTTCTCCTCACTGCCTCACGTGGGACCTTCTGACTGCATTCCCACCACGATATTTATCCCCTCTGTTTCTCAGTGAATGATCCCCAGGCAGCAGTTTCCAAGCTGAGGCCCGGGTGTGTGCTCAGGCTCCTGGACAAGCACAGCAAAGGGCTGGATTTGTGTCCCCTTGGCGACCTCAGCCCAGCTCTTACCTGAGCTCTCACAGCAAGATCTCAGTGAAAGAAAAGATGTTTGATCTGGTTACTCAGCTGAGTATTCAAAGCTCAACACCTAGGAAGAGTGAAGGGATCCTGGAAGAGAGGAGGAGGCAGGAGGGAACTTGAATCCTGCTGGGAATTAAAATCAGAGGGTGAGTGCTAAAGTGCTGCATTTGGACAATGAGCAGCTTTACCTAAAACTAAAAATAAACCTGCAGAGGTGAGGCCTGAAACTTTTCTAACTAAATGGAAACCAATAAGGAAATTCATCTGCCTCAAAGCTCCTGTATTGCTGTCACAGGCTGACTGCTGCTCCTCCAGCAGCCACTGAAGCAATTGATGATGGGAGATTTTTCACTATCAGTTGTATCAGCCTGAGAGGGGTCAATTCTACTTTTTATCAATGCGAAAGAAAGGCACAGAAACTTTGTCCAAGACCTAAATTATTTTACCTGCTGTCTCATGGAATCTCTGATGAGCTTATTTGACTCACAGAACTTCAGAAGGTGTGATTTAGGTCTTAGGAAAGGAAGATTACAAAAATGAGCTGGTCCTGAGGTGTTAAATAACATGTAGATCCACCAAGGCATAATCCAGATACCCACCGGGGGTAGATAAAATAAATCATAGAATCACAGAGTGGTTTGGGTTGGGAGGGACCTTAAAGCTCATCCAGTGCCACCCCCCGCCATGGGCAGGGACAACTTCCACCAGCCCAGGTTGCTCCAAGCCCCATCCAACCTGGCCTTGGACACTTCCAGGGATCCAGGGGCAGCCACAGCTTCTCTGGGTAACCTGGGCCAGGGCCTCCCCACCCTCCCAGCCAGCAATTCCTTCCCAATATCCCAGCTTCCCAATGGCTTCCCTCAGGCAGTGGAAGCCATTCCCCCTTGTCCTGTCCCTCCATCCCTTATCCCCAGTCCCTCTCCAGCTCTCCTGGAGCCCCTTTAGGCCCTGCAAGGGGCTCTCAGGTCTCCCTGGAGCCTTCTCTTCTCCAGGTGAACCCCCCCAGCTCCCCCAGCCTGGCTCCAGAGCAGAGGGGCTCCAGCCCTTGAAGCATCTCCGTGGCCTCCTCTGGACCTGCTCCAACAGCTCCACGTCTCTCTTGTGCTGAGGGTGCAGCCCTGGGAGCAGCTCTGCTGGGAGGTCTCACGAGGGCAGAGTAAAGAGGGAGAATCCCCTCCCTCAACCCGCTGCCCACACCAGTTTAAACACAAGTTTATGTTTAAATCCAGCTGGCTGCTGGTCAGCAAACTGCTCTGGGGGGCTGAGGGGGTTCACAAGCCCTTCTGCAGTGTCAGCAGGGATCCCTCTTGCCCCACGTGGTCCATTTGTCCCTGCCCCATGTCCTGATTCATTTGCAGGAGCCCACAAGAAGGTGCTGGGCAGCTCTGGGACCCCAGAAAACTGCCCCGTGGTTTTTTTCCCTGTGGGTGGGTCCCGATGGCTCCTCAGGCTCTCGGCCGAGTCCTGTGCAAGGTCCTGGTGCCCACCAGCAAACCCATTCCCTGGGGTTTGCCTTCACCCCGGGTTTGCTGATGTGGGACTTCTGTTCCCTTGGATGGTAGCAAAGGTCTGGTGACCCCCACCCAGCCCAAGCCTTTCCTCCGCGGCAGAATAAAACCCTCCCACCCAAACCCATGGTCCCAGTGGGCACATGAGGTAGATTTACAGCAGGGCTGGACTTAGAGCCACCCCATCTGGATCTTTATCTGCTCTGTAGCCCGAGTTTTGCCGCGACAGAAGGTCTGCTTCTCGTCTGCTGGAGAAAAACCCAACCGATGACAACAACCAAAAACAAGCAAAGCCAAACAAGTGTTTTTATTAAACTTGCATGCACTTAAGCCATTGCTTTGAACCTTTACAGCTCAGCACAGTGTTCACTGGCGATGAATGTCTTCATCTGGCTTTAAAAGGTGGGAACAATGTCGTGCACTTAAATCCCTTAACTGGAAATTTTGTGCCTTTCATTTGTTTAGCCACAGTAGAGAAAAGACTAGTCACAAAACTTTCCTCTGGGCTTAAGAAGATTTCTCCTTTGAAGCAGCACCAACAATAATACTGTAATAGAAGTAAAGGCTGCTCCTCTTACCCCAAGCAGATTTTCTGCTGCAGAAACTGCTGCAATTGCGATGACAAAGTCGCTCTCTCTAAGCAGGGCCGTTCCCCCACTACTTTGTGTTGAACTTTTCCAAGCAAGCCATAAATACAGAGATCCCAAAGAGTTAATTTGCGTTTTTAAACCTCCTTCCCAATATCCTCTCTCATTCCTGCATAAAATCCCCATGTCCAGACATCAAATCAGTAAACCCTGTTGCCTGTCAGAGAATACAATGTCAGGCCATTAGTATGTTAATAAGTCCGGAGGGTGACAGGTGGCCTAGTAGACAGCTCAATTAAGCTGCTCATTAAACACACGCTAACGAACAGCCAAGGCAGGGCCTGAACAGCACCATTCTGTAATGACATGATGTCAGAGCGAACAAATGAGGAAAAATAACAAAAACATTACAGCAGTGACAGACGCCACTAATAGGGACCCCTTGCACTACATCAGCCCTCAAATCAATGAGCAACAGGGATCAAAAAACTCGACCCAACATTCTCAGGGGACTCAATGCAGCAAGATTTTTTTGGTCGGGTTTTTTCCTCTCTTTTTTTTTTTTTTCTTTTCTCCCCCTTAACTAAAATTATGGCAAAATATCGTGAATTGGTAACGGGCGGGAGGGAGGGGGATGAAGGGACAGAATTTGTTTCCTGTAAATTTAACCATAAAAATGTGAAAACTGTGGAAGGTGAGGTCTGAATGAAAATCATTATTTAATGGGCTCATCATTTCGATTTGATTGGCATTTTTTGCCTTTATCTTGCCTTTTCCCCCCTTTTCCTGGAGGCTGCAGATTTGCTGTACCTGCTCTGCCTCCTCATTCTCCATAGGTCACCCCACCATTTAAGAGAACTTTTAAAGTGAAGATTTGTAGCTATTATTTTTAAAAAGGGGACTTCCAGCAGCTGGGAGGAAAAAAAAAAATCCCACTCTTTTCAAGTGAGGAGCTTTCTGGGTAATAAATTCAAGCATCCGATGGGTGCTGAAATGACATTTGAGTCCCTCATTGCTAAACTAATAGGCTGGTTGACCATTATAAGGTCACGACCTCAGCTCTCATCCTCCTGCAGAGCTGTGTTAAGTTAACAACTGATACCTCGCTGGGCTTCCTTAAAGGTCTGACTCAAGATTCCCACTAATAACTGGGATGTGAAGTTGTGTGAAGTTGTGTGAATTTGCAGCAGCAACTTTTGTGGGGGGAAAATAAAAAACAAAAAGATCCTTTGGAGGCTGTTAATAGGCAGGTGTGGAAGCAGCTGCAGCAGTGAGCAGGCCCAGAGGGGTTGGGCTGCCATATACTTTGGGAGGCCACTGGGCGAGTGCCCTGGTTTAACTGGTCGGTTTCACTGGTCAGATCCAGCCACACGTGAGCCAACAGGCAGCAGTGCGACTTCCCACCGCTCCTCCCTCTGTACCTGCCCACGCAAAGTGGGTGCAAAGGGCTGTTGCATCAATAATTGATTTTTTTCCAGCCCTTTTGGCCTCCCACGAACAAGGCCCCGAGCGCCGGGAAATGAGGACTAAAGGGTGCGAGTGCGGTGGGTGTTTCTGGGCTGGATCCAGCTGTGCCAGAGACAATGATGTGAGGCAGACATCAGATGTCAGATTAGTGTGCAGTGACAAAACAGCCCGGCTTGCCCCAATATGGTGACAAAAAATGAGCACAGCTGAGGGGGAGCTCCGACGACGGCACAGCGGCGCTGGCGCCACGTGGGGCAGATCTGCAGAGCCCTGCCTCTGCTCTGGAGCGCTGCAACTGCTCTCCTTCTGACCTGGGCGTGGTAAATTGGTGTCCAGACTGGGGTACAGGTCAGTCACAGGCCAGGGGCTGAATTCAGTGCGCACAGCTCCGGCTCCACAGTGCCAGAGAAGGAGGGAACGGGAAATGTGGGACAAACAAACCCCTTTCTCCACACCAAACAAAACCTGCGGCTCCAGCGAGGGCAAGGGAGCTGCTCCAGGGAAGAGTACAGCACTTCAGCACTTCCTTCTTCCAGGGAAAGACCATCCCCCTCCCAGGGTCTCTCACACTTATTTTGCACACACAGAGTACTGGTCAAATTGGTGCAGGTTGTCTGACATGAGGTGCCTTTTGGTTGTCATCTCATGTCACTGACCCTGGAGCGCTGGTTGGGTGTCCCAGCTCTTTTCTACAGCTCTGTCTAGATTTAGGACTGAAAAAAAAGGAAAAAAAAAAAGGCAGTTGCAGTTTTTCCCTGGATAAGGCAACTGAGGTTTCTGTGGGTGCTTCAGTCCTGGGGGCAGATTTGGGCACCGCAATATCAGAGAGTTCTAAAGCTGCTGGAGAGTGTTAAAAGGAGGGATATGAGGATGGGGAAGGGTCTGGAGTGGCCACGGAGGAGCAGCTGAGGGCACTGGGCTGGTGCAGCTGGAGCAGAGGAGCCCGGGGGCAGAACTAACCGGGGCTGCAGCTCCTCCCGAGGGGCAGCTCCGACCTCTGCTCGCTGGGAGCAGGGACAGGAGCCAGGGAAGGGCTGGAGCTGTGCCAGGGCAGGGGCAGGTTGGATCTCAGAACAAGGCTCTTCCCCCAGAGGGTGGTTGGCACTGACCAGGCTCCCCAGGGCAGTGGCTGTGCTTTTATAGTATTTGGGCATTACCTGTACCCAAATCATCCCCACACTGGTGCCAACTGCAGCTGAGCTGCTCTGGGCATCATCACATCTCCAAGTGTCCAAGGCCAGGTTGGATGGGACTTGGAGCAACCTGGGCTGGTGGAAGGTGTCCCTGCCCATGGCAGGGGGTGGCACTGGATAGGTTTCCAGGTCCCTTCCAACCCAAACTATCCTGTGAGAAAAATAAACAAGACTTGAAGTGCAGGCCTGGGATCTGGGGCCCAGACTGGCTCTGGGAGCTGAGCTTTGCTGTCCCCGGCGGTGTCAGTCTGAGATAGAGCCATTAATGCAGAAGTGAAACAAGCCCATTTTGGGGTATTCTGTGTCGGCTCAAAGGATGACACATATCAAGTTTTCCAGCTCTGCTGGGAATTGTCTGCCTGCTAAAATTAAATAAGCAAGGCAAGGCTTTCCAACTTACTGCTACATAATGGATAAAATATTCCATGTGATTAAAGCCTGAAAAATCAATGCAATCTTCGCAGCATTATTAAAAGGTGATGGTGTAGTCAGTGCTGGGTGAGCTCCCCAGACACCTGGACACAAGGCCGTTTTTCCTACACGGAATGATCCGCGGAAAAGCATCCAGAGTGGGCTGGGGACTCTCCTGCTGTCCCCAGAGAGGTCACTGCTGCCAGTGCCTTCTCCATCTGCAGCACGGGTGCTCCCGAGGTTCTCTCCAAGCTTATGGGGAGCCTTATCCTTTCCTTCTGCCCAGAGAGGACCCTCCTTCTCCCAGCTCTGCCTCTGCCCTGTGGTGCTGCCTGTGTCCCACAGCTGGAGCAATTGCTGGGTACCCAACCCAACCACCCCCTCATCCCTGGGTTTCCTGATACAACACTCCAGGTGGTTCCCCTGTGTTCAGTTAAGCCAGCAGCCATCAAATGACTGGGAGCCAGGACACGTGGACATGGGAGCAGGAGCACTCAACCTCTATTTCTTACTGCAGCAAGACCCTAAATCCTGCAGAACAGGGCTCACACCAACCTGGTGAACCTGCCCAGGCAACACCGAGCTGCCAAAAGCATCTCCTCTGAAGTATTTGGTCACAACAACCCCCTGGAATGCTCCAGACTAGGAGAAGAGTGGTTGGAAAGCTGGAAAAGGCCTTGAGGGTGCTGGTGACAGTGGCTGCACATGAGCCCCGGTGTGCCCAGGTGGCCAATGGCCCCTGGGCTGTGCCAGCCCCAGTGTGGGCACAGCCCCAGGGCAGGGACCATCCGCCTCTGCTGGCACTGCTGAGGGACCTCCAGGGCTGTGCCTAGTCCTGGAACCTCATGGAAGAGAGACATTGAGGGGCTGGAGCGTGTCCAGGGAAGAGAACGGAGCTGGGAAGGGGCTGGAGCAGCAGGAGCGGCTGAGGGAGCTGCGGGGGCTCAGCCTGGAGAAAAGGAGGCTCAGGGGGGACCTTGTANCGCGCCGGGAGGGGGGGGGGGGGGGGGGGGGGGTCGGGCTCTGCTCCCAGGGAACAAGGGACAGGAGGAGAGGGAACGGCCTCGGGCTGTGCCAGGGGAGGGGCAGGTGGGCCATGAGGAGGAATTTCTCCCTGGAAAGGGTGGTCAGGCCTTGGCAGGGGCTGCCCAGGGAGGTTTGGAGTGCCCAGCCCTGGAGGTGCCCAAGGAAGGCCTGGCCGTGGCACTCAGATGAGCTCAAGGAGTGTTTGGACAACACTCTGAGGGACAGGGTGGGATTGTTGGGGTGTCCTGGGCAGGGCCAGGAGTTGGACTCGATGACCCTTGTGGGTCCCTTCCCACTCAGGATGTTCCATGATTCCATGTTTTTCCTTGTTTTTAAAGACCCCTACACAGCCATGGTCTGGTCAGACGCAATTTCAGGGTCTCCACCTCACCAACAACAGTGAGTTTGGGGCCTCGGGAGGCTGGAGAATGTTCTGATGGAAGTGAAATGCACTTTGTACTTTATGCTGGGCTTTGATATCAGTATCCCTGCTCTTAATAAAACACACAGGTTTTTGGAGGAACGACAAAGCTGCAGAAGGCCCCAGGCCTCAGAAGTGTTTGTGGATGGGCCCCTGTCTTACAGGACCATCTACTTCCCTTGGAATGCCTGTAGACAACATTTCAGAACCCAACCCAAACCACTCTGGGATTCTGTTGGACTCCAGGCCTTCCTGGGCCAAAGCCAAGTAAGATTTTGTGATCTCAAGACCCATCCTGAGTGTGGTGGATGGATATGTCTGACATTCCTGACACTGCCTCCACAGTCCTCCTCATTTTCGTGCCCTCCTCAATTCTGTGCCATGAACAAGGAGTTTTTCCTCGGGACCTGGCTCAGATGAGCCTGTAGGGTTTTCTCAGTCCCTCCAGTGGGCTCAGGGCAGAGCCCAGGAGGAGAGGAGCGGGCTGAGGGCAGGCCCAGTGCTCTGTGGGTGGTACCTGCAGTGTGCAGGTTGTGCCTGGGCTTTAAGGCAGAGTCACGACATGAAATGTCCCTCAAACCGGTCAGAACTGCTGCAGTGACAACACCCCCTGCACAACTCCAGATGCAGCAGCAGGGGAAATCCAAATAAACCCGTGGCAGTTCGAAAATTACCTCCAGGATCAAAACAGCATCAATTAAATATTGGAAGTTGCCCGGAAATCAGCTGGAAGAAGCGGGAGGCACAGGAGGAACCTGAACACCCCTTTTCCCCCTCGGGGTGTCCCCCGGGCTGGAAGGCGCCTGTCCCGCGGGCTCTGCTGCTTCCCTGTTCCCTTGGCAGAGGAAGAGGAGCAGAAGTAAGTGTGGGATAATGGGCTGCAGCCCCGGAGCCCTCCCCTCCGCGGGAGGGGTTATTGCGCCTCCGCAGTGAGTTTGTTTTCTGATTTTCCACGGTCCGGCCCCGAATTGAGCACAGAAAGAGCTGCAGGAGCCCCGACACCGATAATTGCCCTCGGAGCCCGGGCGCACAAAGCCCAGGGCACGGCCGCAGTGTCCCCGGGACAAACCGGGATCCACACCCCCGGACCTCGCGTGGGTTGGGAACTGCGGCTCGGTCCTAAACCTGCCGCTAAATTCGAGCCCAGGGGGAAGGAGAATGAACCCGGAGCCGCATTTAAACGACGTTTAAACCAGCTGCAAAGCACAACGTGGCTCTTGAGCAAACGGGTGTAACATTAACTGGCTTGTCTGCTTTGGGACACATCTCAGATTTTGACAGAATTGTGACATTTAGGGGTAAAATTAAAATGTAGCGACTTTAGTATTGCAAGTCCCCCCCGAGGAGAATCCCCCTGGCTGTGGTAGTTTGGAGTGGTGATATATCTCAAGATAAAATTGACCAATTTTGATCTTCTAGCGTTGAGGAATTGCAGTTAAAAATGAAATGCGTGTTTTGTTTTAACAAATTTCTTCAAAGGACAATATGTTCTTTAATTTTCTACTCAGTAACTAAAAAGGTTTTTGTTCAGCTTCTTAGAGGGGTTAATCCTTAAAATCCTTGTGTGGGGAGGCAGGGCGATATTTTTAAAATAACTACCCGGGTCTTTAAACCACTTTTTTTATTCTTTTCAATTAAAATGTGCTGAATAGACACAGGAGGAAAATTTTTTTCCTTTTTTTGTAGGATGTTTAATAGCAGGGCCAGTTGAGAGCCACCAGGGCCCCATGTGCACAAGATGTGTCAGAATGTGCTCAGTGCAGAAGGAATCGTTATTTGCCCTGATGATTTCCTGGTCAGACTTGTTTATTTTTATTTTTCAGATGGAGAAAATGATTAAATAAAATCTTACTGAATTAAATATTTTTAAAAAGAAACGAACAAAAACAAAACAGAAAATACAAATGTTGCCTTTCAAATTTTCAGGGTTTGCTTTGGGTTTCACACAGCTGGGAACGAGGGAACAGAAGTCACCAAAGGAAACAGGACGAGTATTTGTGCCCTGAGCAGCTCAGAGAATTCCCCACTGATGGTCTGAATGAGCAAATCTCTCTTTGCCGGGGCCGTTAGGAGAGGATGTACTAGAAACCAAGGAACACAGCTGACCAAGGAGTCTCTGAAGTTGCAGCCTTTTGTGTTTATACTTTTGAAATATCTCCATTGTGATGCAAATGCTGATTCTCAATAAAAAAAAAAAATATCTCTTTCTCCCTGTGAAAAGTGTTGTAGGAAGTGAGCTTAACTCCAAATGTTCCTATTGAAGGGTGGGATTTCTCTCCCCCCTTGTTTTCTGTAAAACACTGAAAACGTCTGATATCAAATGAGCTGCTTTTCTATTATTCAAGTCTTGACACTTCCCAGCTTCCATCCTTTACTCACAAACGCCTGAATTTTAAAAATATCTTTAACTCGTCATCTGTAGCATTTTAGGGAGAGTATTTGCGGGAGGAGGGTGTAAGAAAACTTTAACACGCATTCGCTTTACTCTCCTTTTAAAACTGAAATCCCCTCTCAGAGTTTTATCAAAGGCTCCCTCATTAGGGGATATCCATGTAAATTATATCTCGAGAGGAAGAATAACTGAATGAAATGCATAAATTCAGGGCTGATATTCCAGGCTTTCATTACTGGTAGGGTTTTTATATATACTGTCTGAATACTTCAGGGTCTTCAACGACGGCGACCGAATTTTGTAAGAGTTTCAGGCAAGGCAGGCGATGTGGTGCCTGACAATTTTGATGCCTTTCATCTGTATCAGGTTAAAAGTGTTTTTACTGTATCCCTCTAGATGTAGTTCTGAAGAAACATTTCTCCTGCCAAAATACACACACAGTCTGGGATTAAAAGGGCTGAAACCTACCACCAAGTTCTTAACGCCCTCCCACCATCATTAGACTAAATCCGCCGTCATTCCAGATTCATTTTTCCCTTATTCATCTGTCCAACTAATTCCTGCTGCATTCACTGGGCTTACATCTTAATCTTTTCTGTTACATAGAGAATACATAATGAAAAGCTGCATTTTCTGGGTACATGCACACATTTGGAGCGGATGAACCATATGTGAAGTGACATACAATACTGAATGGAGGCTGAATGGTGTCCAGTGCTAAAAACAGTGCAAGTCCAGGAACAAAAAGCAGGAGAACAAGAGCCCTGTGCTGGGCTTGCCTCGCTCGAACACCAGGGGATTCGCCGCTGAAACATGGGTATAATTTCACTGTTTTCACTCACACAAGCTGTGGGAAAGGAGTCACCATCTGATGTTTGATTGTGCTGGATATGTTTTTGGCAGTAGCCTTGTAGTCCGCATTGACAAAAAAAAAAAAAGGGGGGGGCGGGAAGAATGGAGCTGCTCTTGCCGTGCTGGGTTTGGCGTCTGGCGGGGAGGGAGGGTGCGGGAGTCCCTGTTCGCCACCTGAGAGCGCGGGCAGGACCCGGCCCCTCCGCCTGTCCCCCCTCTCCCGCAGCTCTGCCTCACCTCGGGGCGAGTTTCGCCCTCCTGTCAGTCACTGGGGGGAATAACCTGCGAGAGGTGGTCTCGAATTTCATCCCAGGCATCTAAATCTCCTTATGGAGGGGTTTGCCGCAGAGAGGGAGCAGCTTCTGGGGGTCTGCTCAGACCGGAGGAGGACTCACCACTCAGCAGCGAGGCACTGCCGGTGCCAAACTGAACCCCCTTTAATTCAGCAGCTAAGATGGACCTGTCATTTAAAACCCGAGGGGTTTGTTCCCGAGGGCTGGGAGATCCCAGAGGACAGACGGCCAGGACATCCAGGGCGAAAGCAGGGGAGGGAAGCGGCTCCTGCAGCTGCCGCCGCCCCGCCCGGCAGGTCCCGCAGCCCTGCGCGGGGGCTAAGCCCGGGCTTAGAGAGGGGCATCTGCTTAAATCCTCTCAACTTCAGACAGGCTTAGCTGCGCGCTCAAAAGTTGGGGATGCACTTAAATGCTCTGCCTAACGAAGAGAGAATTAAGCAGCTGCTGAACTGCTTGGCTGAATTAGGATCTGAGGCGGCTTCTCCCCTTCCTCGGGTTAACGGCAGTTACCATTTATGATCTTTCTTTCATTTCTGTGGGGTCAAAACGAACAAGCCCTCACCGGGGTACCCGGGGCAGGATTCCCGGAGCGTCCCAGGCTTCTGTGACCGGCTCAGCTCCAGCTTTGCTCAGGGACAGTGTCACCTCCTGGCCCCACGGTGCCCACTCTCCTCTGGTGCCAGACACCCCTCAGGGGAGTCCCAGCCCTCCCGGGAGGTGTTGGAGGAGAGGAGTCGGGCATCCAGCTTGGTCTCCTGTTAAAGATCCATCATTTGAGAATCATGGAATCCCAGATTGGTTCGTGTTGGGAGGGACCTTAAAGCCCATCCAGTGCCATCCCCTGCCATGCGCAGGGACACCTTCCACTAGCCCAGGTTGCTCAGAAACAAGAAGACTGGGATGGTTTCCGAGAAGAAACCAGAACAGAAACGTGTCCCCCAATTCTGCGCTTTGACTTGGGGAGAGCTGGAACATCTCCTAGAGCAGAGTGCCCGAAAGTGGCAATAACCGGCACTCGCCCCAATATCCGAGGGTGGAAATGTCCCCCGTGGTGGCAGGAGGGCAGTGCCGCCTCCTTCTCCCCTCGGGGCAGCTCTGCCGAGGAGCAGGAGGAGGAAAAGCAGGTTTGGCTGCAGAGGGGTCAGTGTTCTCCCGGAGCCGGAGGCTCCTTTGTGTGTGCTGGGATTTCTCCAGCAGGTGGAGATCTCAAAGCAGGGTTGTGCCGAAGGAGAACACTTCCCAAAACAAAGCCAAACTGGCCAGTTCTGGCAGTTCCGGAGATAAAAAGTTTAAGGAAAGTGGCTCCGAGCAAAACACCCGGAGAAGGTGTTATTTTTCCAGCCGCTACCTAAACTTCCCTTCCGTGGTGAGGGATCCGCCTTTGCTAGTGGAGAGATACATTGTGTGGAGGAATTAATCTTCTTTCTTTCCCGGTTTTTTTCCTTACATAGGGTATAGTGGGCTAATGGAAGCATATAATTACCGTGTTAGTATTAGGGAGCAATATAGCCGCAATAAATTAAGACTGCTTTGCAATTAGAATGATGAACACAGCTGTGGAGACAAATGGCATATGTGCTAATTAAATAATTTGTCACTTGACTGTTAAGCAAACAATACAGGCTCTTTACATTACAAACTCTCATCTCTGGGATGGCGTGATGGCCCATTAACGGAACGGGACGAACAGATTGCAGTGCCACGTCGGGCTGAGAGCGGCGGCAAACGCGGGCTGAGGGTGGAGTGGTAAAGAAATAAACAGCAGTTATGAACATATCACAGACTTTTACGTTAAGGAGCGGCAGAATTCATGGAACCCCAGAATCCCAGGATACTCGGGGCTGGAAGGGACCTCTGGAGATGATCCAGTCCCACCCCCTGCCCAGGCAGGGTCACCTGGTGACACAGGGACACACCCAGGTGGGTTCGGAATGTCTCCAGAGAGGAGACTCCACGCCCTCCCTGGGCAGCTGTTCCAGGCCCTGCCACCCTCACGGAAAGAAGTTCTTCCTCATGTTGAGGTGGAACTTGTTGTGTTTTAGTTTGTGGCCGTTGCTCCTTGTCCTGTCCCTGGCACCACTGAGCAGAGTGTGGGACCGTCCTCCGACACCCCCTGGGGATATTTGTACGGATTGATGGCTCCCCTTGGAGCCTTCCCTTCTCCAGACTGACCAGGCCCAGCTCCCGCAGCCTCTGCTCACCAGGGAGATGCTCCAGAGCCCTCATCATCTCTGTGGCCCTCCTGGACCCTCTCCAGGAGCTCCTTGTCTTCGCTGGGCTGTGGAGCCCAGAACTGAACACAGCCCTGAGATGTGCCCCTCAGGGCTGAGCAGAGGGGCAGGAGCCCCTCCCTGACCTGCTCCAGTGCTCTTCCTGATGCATCCCAGGATCCCATTGTCCTCCCCCAGCCCCCAGGGCACACTGCTGGCTCATGGACAACTTGTCATCCACCAGGACCTCCAGGTCTTGGAAATAATCCCATTAATCCACAGATGTAGGGTAATGTAAAAAATAATTGAAAAAAACCTCATTAAAATAAAAATTAAAATAGTTGAATCAATAAATATCTGATTACCAAGGCAACAAAACTGCACCCACCACCCTTCTGAGCAGGAGAACCAGTGGCCCCCATGTTACAGACGTTTCCCATGTCCCTGGAAGCTGGACTCCAAAGTACTCACTTCCTGTGCAGCTGGACGGGGTATTACCTGGGTATTACATTTTACCAAGGTTAAAACAGGAATTGGGGAAAAAGGGGCAACTTCTTTTGGCTTTGACAGTCCCTGGGCAGCTCAGAAATGTTTCTGCTGTGGAGACTTTGAGCTCATGCAATTGTTTTACTAAATTGATGTAAAATACGTAGGATTGGCTCAAGATCCACCAAGAAAAATGACCCAAAATCAAGATCAAGAGAAAAAACAGGGTATCAGGAGAGCTAAATGCCCAAAGAGGGGAAAATAGTCATATTTAAAAAACCTTTACAAGAGGAAAATTATATAGAATTCTTATAGCTTTATAAGAATTACATAAATAACTAATCTAAAATATTTCATTACTACCTTCTGGTACTTGAAAGGGGCTTATAAAAGGGAGGGAGAAGGACTTTTTATATGGACAGATAGCAACAGGACAAGGGGCAATGATTTTAAACTGCCAGTGGGATGGGATATTGGGGAGAAATCCTTCCCTGTGAGGGTGGGGAGGCCCTGGCCCAGGTTGCCCAGAGAAGCTGTGGCTGCCCCTGGATTTCTCCTTTAAGCCTACACAGGTGGGCATCTGTGCTATTTCTCAGGTCCACAGTTCTCCACAGGGGATTTTTGGCCCCTCTGTTGTCGCCATCACTGGCTCCCTGAGAGGGGAGCAGGATTTAATCCTCTCAAACACCCCTGGCCAGCCCTGGAGCCCAAGGCATCAGCCAGGGACATGTGGCACTGGGAGAACAGGAGTTTGAAGCGCTGGGGGCCGGTTCTGTGAAGCCACCCCTGTGACAGCAGCAGGAGCAGCAGCACAGGCTGAGCTGAGGTGCCAGGTCAGGCCTCAGCTGCTGAGGGGCAGGTTTGAGGCTGTGCCACTTGCTCAGAACAACAGGTCAGAGTTTGTCCCCAGCCCATGTTAATACTTTCTGCATCACTAGCCACAGCTGGCCACTTTTCTAGAGGCATTAATTATCAGTTACATTCTTCTTTCTAATCACCAAGACCTTGTCTGTGCAATTCCACCCCCTCTGCCTTCTGCAGCCACCTCAGGGTGGAGTCAGGGAGGTTTGGAGTGCCCAGCCCTGGAGGTGCCCAAGGAAGGCCTGGCCGTGGCACTCAGTGCTCTGGGCTGGGGACAAGGTGGGCATGGGGCACAGGGGGATCCATGGGCTGGGAGGGCTTTTCCAACCTCTGGGATTTTGGGATTCTGCATGGGGAGCCTGTGGGAAGTCCCAGGTGCATCCCGTGAAGATGCTCATGGGCTGAAGTCACTCAGGTGGAACAGTGGAGTAAAAGGCTATTAGCAAAATAGCAGAGCCCGACCCCCCCCGGCTCCCCCCTCCTGTCAGCGAGTTGCAGAGCCACAAGGTCCCCCCTGAGCCTCCTTTTCTCCAGGCTGAGCCCCCCCAGCTCCCTCAGCCAGTTCTCTCTTCTTGGCTCAAGAGGGACTGATTACAACAGAAATAGAGCAATTAAATATGCACATTCAGAAAACATCATCCATTTATTGCCTGGATCTGCCCCACCCCAGCTCCTCACTCGGTCCCCGCGACAGGTAGAGAGTGAAATCCTGGCTGTGGGGGCATCTGTACTGAAATTCCTGCTGGCTTGCACAAAACCATCGCGCCCGCTGTTCCCACTGGGAATCACAGCCCCTATTCAGAGCGGGGCTGGGGAAAACAACAGCATTTAGACCATCTGGGGACAGCAAACCGGGCCCGGGCCGTGCTGGGTGGTGCTGCTGCAGCCCCTCTGGAGCAGAAGGAGCGAGGGGCCGGCGCCGCGGAGGGACCGCGGGCACGGGGAAAGGAGCCCTTAGAAAGACATTTTCTGATGATTATTTTGGGAAACCTTCTGGTAATCCCCAGTCAATCTGCATGCTAATAGAGGTCATTTACCAAAGCAGAATACTGGGGGAAGCTTTGCATAATAACAACGTTAGTTTGATTTGATACTAAAACTTTTCAACTGTTCAATCAAAGGCAAAACTGAATTTCTGGGGGGAAAAAAATGGTATTGAATGCAGGAGTGAATCTGGACACAGTTAAAGGGAGCTCTTTTTGATCAATTAGACCTTTCTGTGATGTCATCTTTATTACTTATTCTAATGAGATGGGTGTTGTAAAAAGGATTGGGGAGTGAAATCCATTGATAATCTCCTTAGCACTGCAGATAATATACAAGGTTTCTCCCCCACATCGAGAGCTCTAAGCTGCTCTAATATACTTTAAGACTTCTCAGTATCTCCCTATTCTTAAAGGAAGATGATTTTTCTCTTTGTGATGGGCTGTAGGTTTGTTCACTCCCAGAATAATTCAGGTGGAGATTTACAGCTGCACTTTGTCGTTTTGATTCACTGTTGTACTTTTTGTGCACAAAAGGCCTGGTTTAACCCCAGATAAACGTATCTGCTGCGGGGCTTTTTGGGGCTGCTAAAGACAGAGAGTCAGTGCAGCTGCAAACCTCCTTCTCAAGCCTCAGAGCTATATAAAACTAACTGAAGTACCAAGGCAAATATGCTGAATCTCCTCCGCACAGGAGCGTTTAGGGGGAGAATGGAAATTCTGGTGAAGTATTTGCACAGCACTTCCTCGGTTTCAAACAAGTATTCAAGAATATAATCAGGTTGTGCTGGACACCACTCGCATCTCTCTCTGGTTTAAGAGGTGCACAATGAAGTGACAAAAACAGTAAAAGGAGCGAATTCATGACACTTGAATTGGGATGTCTTTACTCTTTGCATTGACATCAGACCCTCCTGGTGTCACCAGGAAAAGAGAAACACAGCAAGTTTCCCAAACCTTCCAGAAAAATGACAGGCAAAATGATACAGGTTTGTCTGAAATAAAGAGAAATCATTTTCCAAACTGCTGAGGTACAGTTACATTGATTATTTTGGTAAGTTTAAGAAAGAAAGGGAGAAAGAGATTGAGAGAGAGAGAGAGAGAGAGAGAAAGAAAGAAAGAGAGAAACCTCCGGGAAGAGAAAGAGAAGGTAAAAGAATAAAGAGTCAGAAAGACAGAAAGAAGGAAGGGAGGGAGAGAGGAAGGGAGGGAGGAAGGGAGGGAGGAAGGGAGGGAGGAAGGAGGGGAGTGGTACAATTCTGGCAATGATGCTTTTCCCTTCTGAGCTCTCAGGAAGGGTTTCTCCTCTCCACACATTTTATCCCCCATGTGTGTGTATGTGCAGAGGTTTCAGCCTATGTGGTGCATGGAGCCGTCAGTTAAGCTTTTAATATTAACTATTAATATGAACTATTCTGCTTTCTCCTCTCCATTCTTCCATGTCAGTTTGTTGTGCTAATTTTAACTT
The DNA here is from genome assembly GCA_013396775.1 of Cephalopterus ornatus. Lineage (NCBI taxonomy): Eukaryota > Metazoa > Chordata > Aves > Passeriformes > Cotingidae > Cephalopterus > Cephalopterus ornatus. The sequence continues at coordinate 67,096 of VZRE01010126.1, forward strand.
CGGGGGAAGATCCAACTTCTTTGAAACCTTTCTGGAAGCACCAAAATAAAATATTTATTTATTTATTTAAGAAAAACTTCCCACCTTATGAAATTTAAGACTCAGACTTCCAAAGAAACAGGCACATGCTCCCATCCTGTGTAAATGGAAATCAAAACCATGGCTGTATGATGTGCAACCGGCATTTTCTGGGGTTGGGAATGGCACTTGCCCACGCAGACAATATTTGAGATACTGAGGGCTGTCTTCCAGAAAGAGACCATTTTTAAATGGTTCAAGACATAATAAAAATATTATAGAAAATAATACAGAAAAAATTCAAAGATAATACAAGATGATTCTTTCATTTGCTTGTTTCTGAACTTACAGTTTCTCCTCTTGACACAAAGCAGTTTTCTTTCCAAAGGGAAGGAATTAAAATGTTTCTTACAAAACAGAAATAAAGAAATACATGGACTTGGTGAAGAGAAATGCGAAGTGAAGGCTTGTTCAGAGGTTCATGCTCTGCACAAGATATTGTCTCTGCCCACTGAAAGAAGCAGGGCACCCAGGAAGGCCAGAGCAGTGAGGAATATCAACATAATCCTGAGGGATTCCTGTTGGCTGGGCAGGGAGGAGAGAGCTCCTCACAGCTCATTTACCTCATCTGCCACCGAGGTAAATAACTGCAGCTCTGAATCTCAGGATCCCTGAGGCTGGAAAAGCCCTCCCAGCCCATGGATCCCCCTGTGCCCCATGCCCACCTTGTCCCCAGCCCAGAGCACTGAGTGCCACGGCCAGGCCTTCCTTGGGCACCTCCAGGGCTGGGCACTCCAAACCTCCCTGGGCAGCCCCTGCCAAGGCCTGACCACCCTTTCCAGCAAGAAATTCCTCCTCATGTCCCAACTGCCCCTCCCCTGGTACAGCTGGAGGCTGTTGCCTCTGCTCCTGTCCCTTGTTCCCTGGGAGCAAAGCCCGAGCCCCCTGGCTCCCCTTTGGGTGCTCCAGAGACGCTCCTTCTCCGCATGGAAAGCACCCAGCACATCCAGGTGCCGTCACAAACAGTGAAACCATGATGGGCAAAGAACACCCTGCGAGGGACTCTGTGAGGAACAAGAGCAAAGGAAATTCAAATGTTACGTCTGGAAGACAGGGACAAACATATGCGCAGTTCTTAAAGAGTGTGAATAAAGGCAGAGCTGCCAGAGGGCCGTGCCGGAAGGTGACACCGGCCAGAGGCGGGAGCTGCACATTGCGCCGAGTCTTTAAGAACTCCCATTTCTGAGGCGGTTAAAGCCCTCCCTGCTCACAGCCAACCCTTCGCACACCAGGCAGCTGGGACACCCCTGTGCTCGGTGGCTGCTGACACAGCTCTGCCGGGGAGGTGACTCTGCCTGTCCCCTCCCTGCCTGTCCCCCTGGGAGGAGACTGAGCTCTCCTGTCTCGTCGCGGAGAGGAAACTACCGCACGGTGACAGGGCGCATCTCCTGTGCCGAGCATCGCCCGGGGAGCCGAGTCCTGCCCCTCCGGTGGGCGAGGGGACTGTCCCCTCCCGCCGCAGCGCCGGCTCCCCCCGAGCGCAGCCAGGTGGCTGTCCCCAGGGTCCCCAGCCGCCGCTCATCTGCATCCCGCCCGCGGGGCTCGGGGGTGACCGGGGTCCTGACCCTGTCTTACACAGGTGACAAGCTGTCCCTGCTCGTCCCCCCTGCGGCTTGATGGGACCTGCGTTCCCCCTCCGGTGGGGACACGGCGGTGCTCACGCCTGGAGAGGATTTCTCCGGGAGAAATGCAGCTCCTCGGCCAGCCGGGCGCGGCCAGAGCAGCCTGTTTGCTTTGCTGCCCGTGTCCCTGCCGGAAGGTTTCCCTCGCCTGCTCTCACCACTTGTGGGGTGGGTCAGAGGGAAGGCCGTGGCGGTGCAGTCAGCCCTGGACACAGCTACATGGGGGTGCATCAGCTCTGGGGCAGGTACATCAGTACCAGCGCAGGGTCTGCACCCCACTCCAGCCCCATCACCAGACCCTTCCCCTTGGTTCTGTGTGGGGCTGTGTGCTCCAGCTTCTCACTCGATCACATAAGGTTTTTTTGATCATTGCAGGGAGATGAGCATGGACCAACCCAGCATTTCATTCCTCGAGGTCCTCAAGAGCAGGTCTCAGAGTTTTCCATGGCCAGGCTGGAGCTGAAGGCCATCCTTCCTCTGACCTGCCCAGGATGGTCGCCAATGCCAGCTCTGGTCATCTCTGAGTGCAGGTCAGATTATCCTGTCCAACCCCTGGCCCTGCACAGGCCCATCCACAAGAGTCACCCCCTGTGCCCCAGAGGATCATCCAAACCCTCCTGGAGCTCTGGTAGCCTTGGGGCTGTGCCCACTGCCCTGGGGAGCCTGGTCAGTGCCCAACCACCCTCTGGGGGAAGAACCTTGTCCCGAGACCCAACCTGCCCCTGCCCTGGCACAGCTCCAGCCCTTCCCTGGCTCCTGTCCCTGGTCCCCCAGAGCAGAGCTCAGTCCTGCCCCTCCTCTGCCCCTGCCCAGGCAGTTGGAACTGCAGTGAGCTCTCCCCTCAGTCTCCTCCTCTCCAGCTGAACACACCAAGTGCCCTCAGTGTCCTCACACGGCTTCAAATCCAGGCCCTTCCCCATCTCTCATCCCTCTTTCGGACACTGTTGGCTCAATACCTTCCTCACAGCGCAGTGCCCAAATGTGGCTGGTGCAGCCCCGCAGCAGAGGCCCCTGTGCCTCCCCTCACGGACTCCTCCATCTGCCCGGCGCCGCTCAGACAATGCTCCCACAGAGGCCTCGCGCCGCACGGGCAGCTCGTGCAAGGGCGACACAACTGCCAATTAATGGAGAGCTCTCAGATGTTGCCAGGGCTCACGGGCCCAGTCGGCCACCCAACTGTCACCACGGTGGACAGTAAGACAAGGCAAGAGCTCTCAATCAGTTTGGGGCCTTAAAAGCAGTGACTCACCAACAGACAACCATTTATTTTTATCATTGACTGATAATTCTGGTATTGTTCCCGGGGTATAAATGCCACAGTGTTTCGTGACAGTGGCCTTGTCCCCTTCACAAACGATTCCTATCAAATGAAGAAGATAAATCCCACAGCGAGTGTTTCTGGGGTTTGCACAGTGTGTGAGGCAGCCCCAGAAGCCCCTGCTTAATGGAAAATGAACCAAATTCTGGGCCCTTCCTCTCTCAAGTCCCCACAAGTTAAATTTGAGACACACCTGGCTTTTCTAAAAACCTGTAGCCTGCGTGGTGAGCATAAAAACTGGCATTCTCTACGTGTTCACTGAGCTGGCACAGCCAGGATGGAATTGAATTCATAGGAATCTTCTCCCAAACCTGTAAAACAAGGTGAGAGAAGGCGTCATCCCCACACACCATCAAGGAGCCCCAACCACACTTCTGTGGGTTTTCCAACACCTCTGCACTCAGAAAAGGCTTTGCCTTTGTGGGCACGTGGGGCTGAGCTCACTCCAGCTGGTCCCAGCAACTGCCCGCAGGGGTTTTGGAGGAGCAAGTGGTCGGTGCTGCTCTTTGGGAAGTTGGCTGACACCTCTGCAAGGAGCCCCACCACGTCCAGAGTAAAGGATTGAAGGGACAGAGCAAAAAGCCTGCTCAGTCAGGCCCCATTTCTGCTGATTTCATATCAAACGTATTTTGGGTGCAGTGTAGTTTATTTACGTGAGTTTCTATAATAAATTATAGGCAATGCCAGTCCACCCAGCATTGGTGACCGTGTGGCAGGTCGGACAGCCCTGGTGAGTGGCTGGAGGGAGACAGAGCGGGAGCTGGGGGCTCCCTGGAATGTTCCAGCAGCAGGAAGTGAAGGGTGGCTGCTGGGACCATCCAGGGCAGTGCAACAATTCCAACCCCGCCGAGACATCGGGGAGAGGAGCAGCCCCCCCAGAGGAGGATGGGAGAGCAGATGAGGCTGTAGGTTTTGTGCTGCCTGCCCCAGGAGCTGCCCCATCCCTCCCTCTGACCCCACTGGCCACAGCCCCAGCCCATGGAAACCCCCCGGGCACTCCTGGCATTGCCACCAGCTGCCCAAGGCCGACCTGGCGGAGCCCGGGAAGCGCCGTTTCTTTTGGGAACGACCAGATATGAAGGCCCCATTCTATGGAAAACACTGATTCCTGCATCTGCCAAACCCACCACATTTCCTCCACCTCTCCCCAGCTCCCCTCCCCACTGGTAGGGACCCTGGTGGCTTTTTTCAATAGTTGTTTTCTTTCTGCTTAAGACAGCCCTGCTTCTCTGCGGGGAGAAAGGCCTCGTTTGTGGGGCGCAGCTGCATTTCAAAGGTACATTGTTGGGGAGTTATGAATTTGCATGCCTTTACTAATGTGTGGAAACAGGAGAATTCTTTTGCTTTTTAATCGAAATTGATGTTATTCCTCTGCCAGTGGTACCCGAGGAACTGTTTTGTTCCATTTCCTCTCCTTTCATGCAGCCCTATTTATGTTTAGATCTGGTTTGCTGCCACCAAGAATCATTGTCATTACCACCAGTGTCTCAGGGCCGGCCAAGTCCAGCAGCTGTGTGTTTAATGCCTCCCCTCACTAAGGTTTATTTCCTTGACAACATGTGCTTGTTTGAAGCAACTTTCCTCCCTTTAAGAAGAAAGAAAGAAAAAGGCCTTTTCCAGTGTTTCTTTTTATTTTTTCCTATTTTCCCCTTTTTTTCCCCCCTTTTTTCTTCTATCTTTTTTTCAGCTTGCAGGCAGGAGTGGGAGTTTCGGGCGTGAATGCTAGGGCTACCCCCAGTTATTCCTGTGACGGTCCCCATTTCCCCCCACCCAAAAAGCTCTCCCTGTGTCTCACTCACCCTCCACACTCAAAAGGGAATACCTAGGTGGCCAAGCAGGACCCGCTGACCTCTATATCCTGTTCCTTTCTCCGCGCTTTGCTGCCAGTTTCCTCGATAAAAGGCGAGAGTGAGAGATAATTAACAAAAAACATGGCCCCCGGACAATGAAACAACTGGCCTTGGCCAGCCAGAAATTTATCCTGGTTTTCTAGGTGAACTTTCTCCCATCAATCTTTCCTTTAACCTCCGTGTTAGTGGAAGCAATAGGAACACCCCCTCCCCTCCCCCGAGCAAATGCTTTCTTTTGAGGGGGAACAAAACCCGGGATCGGCGAGGGCCGAGGTAAAATCTGGGTGGTATCGTGCCGCTCACAAAGCCCCCACTGTTCCCCGGGCCGGTGCTGGTGTTTTACAACAGGGGAGGGGAGAGGATGAATGGCCCGATGATGTGAAACAATCCTCCCGATTCAGGGCGACAAACCCATCCTCTGTTCCGCGGGAGGGGAACAAAAAGAAGGGGAGAGCGGGCAGGGAAGGAATTAAACCCAGACCGCTCTGTCGAAGAAAAACCTTCCCGATCCCGAAAACGCGCCTGGGAGACACAGGGGGGAAGCTTGGGATATTATCCCTCCGGCTTTTGGGTGTCGGTGCGGCTCCAGGGGTTGATGGAGAAGGGCCGGGAGATGCTTTGTCCCAGGGGAAAAGTACAATGGGCCGTAAGTGGCGGCATCTCCAGGGCTGCCCCGGCTCCCGAGAACTCACGGGCGCGGGAAAAATGATTGGCGGTGGGGTCGGGACAATACGGACCCACTTCAGGTCCCCTCGAGAGGGTATTATGGCCAGGGAAAATATTTGTGCTCTGAAGATGACACTCTCCATTCCGTTAATGGCTCTCACCCCGCGCTGACAATCACACCCACCGCTCTCCTGGCAGTTGTCTGCTGGTCCCCGCTGAATGGGCCCTGCTGGGGGAAAGCATCCCCTTTTCTGCAGGCAAGACAATTCCATTGTGTTCACCTACTTGAGAAGAGGGAAAGGTGAATATGAGGGCATTGGGCATTGTAAATTACCAATAAAACACGCACTGAAAGAGCACCCCTCCAATAAATTAGGAGTCTTTACTCCCGTTGGGTCACACGTTGGGAAAGGCACATTTGGGCTTGAGGAGGGAGAATTTTGTGCAGAAACCGACGCAGCTTGATCACTTTTTTGCCCAACCCTTTTATTACTTGCAAAAAATTTACTGCTTTCTTAAAAGAGCTGGACCAATTTTAAGTTCCGTGTGCTGGCAATATGATGCAACAGCCCAACCAGATGCATTACATGGGCTGCTGACAACAGCAAAAAGGTGATGCCCTCATGTATTAAATACTAAGAGCTGCTGGAAGGGGCTTTTTAAAAAAATTGCATGTTTTGCTATGCAGGGAGTAGTAAAAAAGTGAGCAAAAAGTTTGGCATTTTCAGAGAAATCATAGCCAGGCTGTTTACTTTCACTCTTCCCCAGGGCCAAAAAAACCCCAAACCAAAGAAAATCCCTATTTTCATAGGCAGATCATTATCTGGATGTGAAGTTGAGCATCTTTAGTACAAATCCCACTTGGTGAACACACAATATCCACAATACACACGACATAAATACAAGGGCAAGACAGGGGCACCCCCTCCCAACAGCAACCACTTTATTTTTCGTTATCACTCATATATGTGTTTACTTGGAAAGGCTCCAACAGTTCAGCAGAGCTTCTGGGGAGTTTTGCTTGATCTTCGCTTGTTTGGGTTGCCCAAGCCAGAGCACCTATTTGGGAAGACTATCCCTCCTCCTGCTCTGCAGCCTAGAAAATCCCTCTTTCAGAAGGAACTGTTTGCCAAAACAGTGGCTGATGGTTTGAGTTCCTTCTCAGAAATAAACACCCATGAAGGGGGTCTCAGATTTCCCCTCTAAAGCAGAGCTTCCTACAGGGAAGAACCACCCCTGGAGGGGAAGGTGAAGAACATGGTTTTTTGCTTGGAGCCCCAGTAGAAAAGCAGTCCAGCTTTTATTCCTTAAGGTTGGCAGGCATGGAGCAGAAGGGATGCCAAAGGAACTCATGGTGGCAGTACCAGCACTGCTGGCACTTGGTGCACTGAGGAAACTCCTGGTATTTCTAATAAAACACTGCCTACCGCAGCCAGAATACGTAATTGTGCCAATGCCATCAGTCCTGCTCTGGAGATGAGAGTTGGCCAAGGCCCAAGGAAGTCAACAGAGCAATTTATCCTTTATGGTATGATGATGACACATGAGCAGCTTTCAGAAAACGGATGTATTTTGTTCAGGGGTGGATTTGCCTGAACACTTGCCAGTTGCCCACAGAAGATGATATTCAGAGAATCGTGGAGTGGTTTGGGTTGGGAGAGACCTTAAAGCCCATCCAGTTCCACCCCCTGCCATGGGCAGGGACAACTCCCACTAGCCCAGGTTGCTCCAAGCCCCATCCAACCTGGCCTGGGACACTTCCAGGGATGGGAAGGAGCTGACAAGGCTGTGACAGCAGGGGCTTGGAGACACAGAGCCCTGAGAGGCAGAGAGTGTTTGATGACTGCACCGGCTGCTCCTGTTAACCCACAGTGAGTTGGTATTTATGCCCCTGGCCAACATCCCTCCAACCTGGAGTGGGCACTCTGCCATCACAACAGATGGGCCTGAGCAATTTCAGCTGAGAGACTGTGTATGTCCATCAAATCTGTTTGTTTAGGGAGCCGTTCCCAGCCTGGAAACATGGGACCTATGATGTGGTGTCCAGGCAGACAACACTATCAGTTCTGCAGCTCCTCTGCCCTGCAGTAAGTGCAGGCTGTGGGTCTTTCTCTCCTCCTTGATTCCCGCTGCCCCACCGCAGGGAATTCCACCATTGCAGAGGTGGAGCTGTGTCCACGCTGAGCTGTCATGGTCCCTGTGCCTGGAGCTGTGTGACCTCCCGGGGACAAGGAAAACAACAGTGCCCAGAAAGGGGGAAGCCTTCAGCCCTCTTTGCACCTCATCACATCCCCCCAAAGGTCTGCCACCAGACACCACCCAGGCCAAGGCAAAGGAGCGTGGAGAGCAGAGCAAGGTCTGCAGTCTCAAGGACAACAGGACTCAACCCTGAGACACTGCCCTGGGGAGAGAAAATGGGGGCAGGGTGGGTTAAAACCCTTGGATCACAACAAGCCTCTGACTTGCACGTGCCATAGCAGTGTGGGCATCACCTGCAAGGTGCCCCTGTCCTGTCCAGGCAGGACCTGGAGCTGCAGGGCGTGGGAGCAGCCAGGTGAGCTCTGCCTGACACTCACAGATTTGCTGCTCGAGCTGCTCTAAGCAACTATTATCACTTCCTTAAATTTTCCTCTTTTTGTGCTCAAACATGCAATACATGCACAGGTTTTAGTGCCTTGATCTACACCACTACTGGCAACAAGATATGGAGCAGAGTGGTGGATGTGCGTTCCAGCAGCAAACCTCGATACCAGAGGGACATTTGCTGTCTCTCAAGTGCCTTTAATGGCCAGGTGAGCAGGTGCCCTGTGCTCTCTCCAGCTCCCTCGAAGGAGGTTGTGCCTTGGTGGGAGTTGGTTTCTTCTCCCAGACAGCAAGTGATAGGACAAGGGGAAACAGCCTCAATGTTCAGGTTGGCCATGAGGAGGAATTTCTCCCTGGAAAGGGTGGTCAGGCCTTGGCAGGGGCTGCCCAGGGAGGTTTGGAGTGCCCAGCCCTGGAGGTGCCCAAGGAAGGCCTGGCCGGGGCACTCAGTGCTCTGGGCTGTCACTTTTTTGATCTGAGTGGTAACTAACTGCAGAAGATGACATAAAATGTTTGTACTAATTTCAGAAGTCACAGAATCACAGAGTTGTCAGGGTTGGAAGGGACCTCTGGAGATCACCCAGTCCAGTGTTCTGCCCAGGCAGGGTCACCTGGAGCAGGTGACACAGGAATGTGTCCAGGGGGGTTGGAATCTCTCCAGAGAGACTTCACACCCTCCCCGGGCAGCTGTTCCAGGCTCTGCCACCTGCATGGAAGGGAGTTCTTCCTCATGTTGAGGTGGAACTTGTTGTGTTTTAGTTTCTGGCCATTGCTCCTTGTCCTGCCCCTGGCACCACTGAGCGGAGTCCTCTCATCTGGAGTGAATCCAGATGAATGAGACTGAAAAGTCAGAAAGTCTTTACCTGATTCAAACTCAGTTTTCTGACAGACCTGCAGAAGAGATCTGGTTTGTCCTTTCAGTTGTGCCTTGTCCTCTGAGAGCAAAAGGCCTTCTTTGATACTCAGATGGTGCACAGCAGATGCCTAAACTTGCCCTGTGAAGACACTTGTCTGTACATCCTTCCCTGGTCTTGACAAAGCTGCAAACTTGTCACGGGACAGTTCTGTGGGGCAAAGGATTTTGCTGCGATTTTCCCTTTCCTCTTGGAACCCCCTCCTGCCCGACACTGCACATGTGCAAACACATAAAGAAAACATTCTCCTTCCCCTTCTCCCCCGCACCAGCAGCTTCATCCCATATGGGACAGATCATGCCTTTTCATATCGGCTCATCTTCCTCTTTCAGCACAATTTCCTTGACATCCCAAATTACAACCAAATGGGGGAGTGGAGGGACGAGCCTGAAATCAATTTCAGATCCCTCAAAAGAAATAGATTTATAGCAAAGATAAATCAACAAAACCTTTGAGGGGAGATCCATGAATTCTTGCCTCAGCCCTTGACATATTTAGTACCTGTTGATAGAGGCCAAGACAGCTGAAGTTCCCTGGTTAGTGGTGGTTTTTTTCCCGACACGGCCAACGAGAGCTTGGAGAGCCCCATCTACACCCTACAACTTGGTTTAAAGCCTGAGCAAAGCTACAGAGCCTTTAAGTTGCAGTTATTTGGGAGGTAACACAGCGTTTCCCAAAGGGAAAGGAATAACCCAGTCGATAAAGAAACCTCCTTAATCTCCAGCCAGAGGAGCCAAAGGCACCTGGGAGCAAACCCGAGTCCCCACAGACACTGAGGTTAATTTGGGTACATTAAATGGTAACAAAACAGGGGGTTTGGCTGAGCAGAGAGGGCCTGATTTCCTCCCTGGATGCTGAGGCCAAATTCCTGCTCAAGTCAGCAGGAGCAGGTTTCCAATCACTAGAAAGGGAAACAGGGATATTAAACCTCCAGTTTTTCACACCTTCCCTTTCCCTCCCCTCCCCTTCTCTCCCCTCCCCGAACATTAAAAGCTTTTCTCTTCATTAATGCTGAATTTCAGGTATTTTGTGAAAGTGATACCTAAGGAAAAAGAAAATCCCACAACATCACATGTTTACATCAAAGGTCCTAATTTCACTTAATGTGCTGTGGAAAAATCACCAAATTAGAGCCCTGAGTACCAGAACATATTGTTGGTTTTGTTCCTCTCCCTTCCAAGAGGTTTAGTTTGGCTTTGAAATCTCCAGCACTGCTTCAGGAGGGAGGTGCTTTCAGTGTGGGGAAGGGTAATTAAACCTGGTCTTTCATTTTTAATTTATCTGCCTGGTCTAATTTGATTCCTGGTTGCAATGTGCTCCAAGGGTCCCTTGAGAGGTATCCTGGAGTGCAGGTGAACAGGCCCCAGGTAAGTGTCCTCCTTCCCTGCTGGGCAGGTGCTGTGATCCCACGTTAACCATGAGTACTGCGCTTGGGGCAGGGAAGATGGGACTTCAAAGCCCTTCCATCCCACCCCCTGCCACGGGCAGGGACACCTTCCACCAGCCCAGGTGGCTCCAAGCCCCGTCCAACCTGGCCTTGGACACTTCCAGGGATCCAGGGGCAGCCACAGCTTCTCTGGGCAACCTATGCCAGGACCTCACCACCTTACAGGTCGGTGGCCAGGAACAGTGGCAAAGGCTTCCATAGAACATCAGGGAAGGACACGGGAAATCAAATTAACTGATTTTTGTAGTAGGGAGCCCGTAAATACCAACCCAGTGGTGACCGCTGAGGGCTCCCTCAGGGAATGCTTGGGGACCACTCCCACCCTGGGAGGACAGGGGGCTGTTGTCCCCTTCAGCAGGCGGGATGGGACATTCACAGGATCACAGAATCACAGATCCCAGAATCTCTGGGGTTGGAAAAGCCCTCCCAGCCCATGGATCCCCCTGTGCCCCATGCCCACCTTGTCCCCAGCCCAGAGCACTGAGTGCCACGGCCAGGCCTTCCCTGGGCACCTCCAGGGCTGGGCACTCCAAACCTCCCTGGGCAGCCCCTGCCAAGGCCTGACCACCCTTTCCAGGGAGAAATTCCTCCTCATGTCCCACCTGCCCCTCCCCTGGCACAGCTGGGGGCCGTTCCCTCTCCTCCTGTCCCTTGTTCCCTGGGAGCAGAGCCCGACCCCCCCCGGCTCCCCCCTCCTGTCAGGGAGTTGCAGAGCCAGAAGGTCCCCCCTGAGCCTCCTTTTCTCCAGGCTGAGCCCCCCCAGCTCCCTCAGCCCCTCCTGCTGCTCCAGCCCCTTCCCAGCTCCGTTCCCTTCCCTGCACACGCTCCAGCCCCTCTGTGTCTCTCCTGCCGTGAGGACCTCAAACCGGACGCAACATTTGAGGTGCGTCCAGCAGCTGCTCCTCATCGGAACAGGGACCACTCTGGCACAGCCAGACGGCTCCAGCAGCTGCCCCAGCTCACTTGGTACCGCCCGAGGCACCCCAAACCCCAAGGGTGGCCTCCTCTTCTCGAGGCCGATAGCAGCTGAGTGAAGCTGGACTGGCCAGGTAGGAAAGAGGTTTCCTTTTGCCTCACAGGACTCTCTGGAACTGGGAATGAAACCATTTATCAGGTTATAGCTGAACAAACAGTTTGCAAGGGGAAGGCACAACGGCCCAGGGCTGCTGATTAGATTGAAGACTCAGAACGAGATCCTTCATCCCCACAACGGAGATTAACTCTCAGTATTCCTTTCCCAGTTCCTAAAAGCTTCAGGTTCACATCTGGCTGCAATCTCTGTCACAGATGCCCGGTTCTGATCCGCACTCCGAATATCTCCGAGGCTGCTCCAGTGCCGAGCAAGGCAGGAGCTGGCAGAGGTCGGGCGGAGCCCCGGGAAGGGCTGTCCGCCTGCGGGCGCACGGGGACAGCCTTCAGCCCCCACCTGCCGGGCAAAGCCAGCCCTGTCCGACCTCTTCTTTGATTTCATTAGGTCTCATTTTCCCCTCCAAAGCTCTGGGAAGTCTCAAAGCATCCAGCGTGGACACGAATCTGGAGTCACCAGTGAGATCAAAGAAGTTGTTGTCTCATCCCTCCTGCCAAAAGCTGCGGGCAGCTCGTGGGTTGGCTGAGTGGCAACATCCGAATTTTGGCCGGCACCAGCTCCCTGTCTGACGGACAAACAGTGTCAGGCAGGAGAGCAGCAGCCGCGGGAGGGGCTGCAATAATTCCTACCTCTGAGCAGAATTTGAAAATTGAAAGTAGCATCTATTCAGCTCCTCCAAGCCGTTTCAAAGGACTTGTAAGGCTCCGGTTGCCATTGTGCTGCTGGTAATTCTGTGTCACAACTAATTACCGCCTAATAGCCGTTGTGGGGACAAAGTCCCGGGTTTAAAAGAGAAGTCTATTTCGTCTCGCATTCACGCCTAATCTGACCCTGAATAGCAGAGATTACATGAGGTAATACAGCAGTTATTTCTACCTGCTGTAGTTCATAAGCTCCATCTCCAGCTGAGGCAGAAACCCCCTCCCCCTTCACAAAGATTATTTGTCATTAAAATGCTCAGTAGCTTTTTTTCCTTTTTTTTTTTTTTTTTTTTTTTTTTTAAATCTGGATGTTGCCTACACTTTCAGAAAGGTTTTTGAAGGAAGATTAGCAGGATTAGGAAAGGTTCACATATGTTCAGCTTCACTATTGGTATTCAAGACATCACAACTTCAGCACCACCCAGGAAGCCCAAGAAAACCGAGAGCAGCGACAGAGGCAGAAAGAAAGAGGCCTCCTGGCCGGGGAAAGCCAAGAGCTCTCCCGCAAGGAAAACAGTCGAGTCAGAGCCGGGCCGCGGCGCTGCCTCGGCACAGAAATCCTTTCAGTCCAGGGACATATGGCTCGTCCTCAGCACCTCGTAACTCCGTGCGAGCAGCAGCCCTGCAAAGAGCCCGGGCAGACACCGAGAGGGGTTTGCAGCCACCGAGGAGCCTTTCCACGGGCGGGTACAAGCCTTGAAACGCTTCAGGTGGCGCAAATTCCCACAACAAAGCAAGAGGGAAAATTAAGCAGCAGCCGAGAGGTGTCAGACCTGCACCTGCGGGGTCGGGTGGGCAGCGCTGAGCTGGTGGGGTGGTGCAGTGACACCACCCGTGTGTGCCCCCGAGGGACCGGCAAAGCAGGGCAGTGCCAGGGCAGAGCTCCCTGGGGCCCCCAGGTCACCCTCAGGGGCTTAGCCTGTGTTCTGCTGCCACGAGGGACACCAAGGGCCTCGCTCTGCCCTGCTGGCCACTGGCCAAGGAGTGAGACAGCAGCCTCCTGCTCCCCCAGAGACACTGAACCTCTGCAGGGGCACGGGTCACCATCAGGATGTGTCCCGTGCCTGGGACAACACCAGACAGCCGCTGGATTTCTTCAGAGCTGTGATGGGAGGAAAGAAGGTTGGAAATGAGGGGGAAGAAGGTCATGGAGGCAACCAGCAGTGAGCCATGTCCTTGCTGTTAGACTCAAAATGATGCTCCCATACTTTGCATCTTTTGAGAAAATGAGATTTTTCTGGAGACCTCAAAATGCCATTCCCATACTTTGCATTTTTAAAGAAAATTAGATTTTTATGGATTCAAATCTCTTTGTACAGACCAACACCTGACCAGTGAAAATACATGGGCATCTTGCCTCAGGTTAATTTTTGTCTGTGTTGTAAACAGCTAAGCAAGGTTGAAATCCATGCAACCCATGCTCTGAATATGGGGGCTTTTCTAAGGCCTGGAGAACAACTTTTGAGGCCATTGTGAATTTTGTCCCTTTTTAGGCAAAAGCTTTTCTCCTTGTTTTGGATTTTCAAAAAAACCCAAGCTATCCTCAACACTTTTTCTCCTTCTTGGCCCCTTTTTTCTCACCCACACCCTCACACCTCCTCCCTTCCCCATGAGGTGCTCATTCCTAATGCAGCATCACTTCTTTCCTCCACTCCTTATCCCTGGGAACACACCCTGCCTGCTGCTCCTTCCCAATGCCCTTCCCTCTCCCAGGAACTTCCCTCTCTCACTAAATGTTCCTGGCACAGGTTGCCCAAAGGAGCTGTGGCTGCCCCTGGATCCCTGGAAGTGTCCCAGGCCAGGTTGGACGGGGCTTGGAGCAACCTGGGCTATGGAAGGTGCCCCTGCCCATGGCAGGGGTGGCACTGGGTGGGCTTTGAGGTCCCTTCCAAACCAAACCTTCTGGGATTCTGTGATGATTCTATGATGGTTCTGTGATTCCTTCTGAAGCCTTTCCCTCACAAGTCACTCAACCCATGACTCCTATTCCTCCCTGTTCCCTGTAGTTCAGGCCCCTTCCAGAGCCCTCCTGGTTTCCCTTCCCAGCCCCCAGCTCCCAGCTGGGTGCCCGGGCCCCTGACACGAGAGCCTCAGCCACGCTGGGTTTGGCAACAAAAACCTCCCAGCTCCTCAGGGAGCTTTACCCTCTGACGGGGCTTTGGAGGGTGTCTGGATCAGGCAAAGCATGCCAGGACCTCGCTCACATCCTGGAGGGATTCACGGGGGAGGCTCCATGGGGGACTGGAAAACAATCCATGCTATTTAAGGCATTTCTATTTTCACTCGTGAATATTTTCTTCAAGTGGTTCCAAAGCAACATGTGCTTTAAATCGCTGTGCCTCGATCAGGGGAGATGGGAGCACGTGGGAATGGGAGAGGGATGGGACAGGGTCAGGGGTGGGAGCGGGTTGGGGTGGAAGTGGGTCAGGGATGGGAATGGGTCAGGAATGGGAAGGGGTCAAGGATGATGAGAGTGGATCAGGGATGTGTCAGGAATGGGAGTGGGTCTGTGACAGGAGAGGCTCAGGGTTGGGAGCGGCTCAGGGATGGGAGCAGATCAGGGTTGGGAGCGGCTCAGGGATGGGAGCAGATCAGGGATGGGAGCAGATCAGGGATGCTGCCCCGGCCAGGCCAGCTTACAGCTCCCACCCAACCCATCAGAAGGAAGAACAGCACAAAGAACCCAAATAATAAATCCAGCATGTTGTGCAAAAGATCAAAACTCTGCCAGAGTGTTACCGAAAGCAAGGAATCTCTCCTCTTTTTTTTTCCTTACAGCAAATACATGAACCCCCTGCCAAGCCAAGAACATCTTTCTGCAGCTCAACAGCTCAGGGAGGATCTTCTAAGCAGTTCCATGGGAAAGGGGGGGCCATCACAGCACAGAAACCCTCCCCTTGCACTAGAGGTGTGGCAGCAAAGTGAGAGGGCTGATGGCATCGGTGGATCTTTGAGCATCTTCTCACTGTCACACAGGAGCCTGCAGGAATATTCCCTCCAAGATTCCAGGGTGGGGTTTGGAATGAAGTGGTGTTGCTGGTGCAAGAGCAGCTCCTGTGAACACAAATCCCTTCTGGATGCTTTGTATTTGAGGAGGGGAGGGAGGGAGAGACCACAGAAAGATCAGATTCAAAGCCTCACAACTTATACTTTTGGACAACCCTCTTCTGTCTGTTGTGTTTGAATCAGTATCAGAAATCCTGCTTGATGCAACATGTGCACAGCATTTAATTTTGGATGATGCCTTCTTTTTTTGTTGTTCCCTTGTGCCATACAGACTTTGCCTTCCTCGGGCAGAGGAAGGACAGCTCATGCTTCCAGAAGGGGGTTTATCTGATAAAGTGCAATGTGGTGCCTCCTGTAAAATGGGTCTTTTTTTCTGGAAAGGGGAATCAGACTTCCCTTCCAATAGAGATCTGATGACTCCTCCCAAAGGTTCTCCCTCCTTTGGGATCAACAAAGGGCTTTGCTACAGCAAGGTTTTTCTCTCCTCCTGTGACATTTTTTACCACTGCCTGGTTGAAGCAGAAAAACAGCCAAACTCACCTGCTCCAGCCCCTCTGCCACACCTGGGGGGGCCACGAGGGACACCCCACCCCGAGCCAGACGGTGGGAAATCTGATCTGAGCGGGGTTGTCTTTCATCCAGTTTTCCTTCTTGTTCTTAAAAGGGAAAAGTACAAAAAGAAAAAGGAAGGGGCGGGAGGCGGGGCGGACCGAAGCACTATGAATAACTGCACTGCTCCGGTGCCTTCCATGGGCGGGGGGCCAGCCCTGAGCCCCCTCCCCTCCGCTCCGGGCAGGAGGGTGGGAGAGCTCGGGTGAATATTCATGAGTGGGAGGAGGCCCGCGCGGTATAAAACCTGTTTGGCCGAGCTGCGTGAAAAGAGCAGCTATTTTGTGTGAGCCCTGCTGCAGCAGCACCCCTCGCACCCCTTCCCCGGCGGGAGCAGGGCAGGCGTGGGCTGGCTGCGCGTGCAGAGCTCCCAGCCGGAGCATCCCACGTTCCTCCGGAACTTCGAGGGATGTGCTGCGTATTTTATGGTCTGGAAAATCAGCGGCAAATCCCCGTCCTGCTCCTTCAGCTGCACCCCGAGGCACGTCCTTGGGAGCAGCACCGGGAGGAATTCCGACATCACTGCAGGCTTCTCTCCTTGTGCCAAGGGTTTAGCAGGAGGTGCCAGGAGCCCTTTGGTTCCGTGGTCAGCTGGTGCAGATGGGACCCTCGGGGTGAGTGGGTGCAGTGGGCATCACCCTGGAGAGATCCAGAACAGCCACTGTCACAGAATCCCAGACTGGTTTGGGTTGGAAGGGACCTCAAAGTCCATCCAGTGCCACCCCCTGCCATGGGCAGGGACACCTTCCAGTAGCCCTGGTTGCTCCAAGCCCTGTCCAACCTGGCCTTGGACACTTCTAGGGATCCAGGGGCAGCCACAGCTCCTCTGTGGCTCTGCTCTTCTCTTATGCACGGAAAAAATTCTTTATTCTTTACTGTGAGGGCCCTGGCACAGATTGCCCAGAGAAGCTGTGATTCCATGGTTCTCTGGGTACTTTCCCATGCTGTGTTTGGCCATCTGGGAGCAACCCCCTGACCCAATCCCAGCCAAATATCTCAGGGATGGAGATGACAAGTCTGAACCAGGAGCTAAAAGGCAGCGATTGCCTGGGAAGCCCAGCGAAGTTGGGACGAGTCGATGAGAGACATATGGTTCCAGCACTTCCTAAAAGTATAATTGCTATCTTCAGGTGGCCACACACCCTCTCCTTCTAATGAGTAAGATATTTAAAGACCTGAACTGTTTATGTGACATTTCAATAAATAATGCGGAGATTTGACAACATTTCCATATTCCTCCTTTAATGTCTGAATGTCTCTGACTTAATCCCAGTTCCTTGGCATTTATTACTGTTTGTTACACTAACAAGTGAGATTATGAGAATTCTAATGAAGGCTTCCAGTGAAAAACTCTGTGATTAAAATGCCATAATAACAGTTGCATGCATTTATGTGCCTGATTATCATAATCTATTTAGCACAAGTAAACATACAAACAGAAGGAGAAAAGTGAGCCCACTGACACTCCAGCGAAAGGAGAATTGGAAATGAGGGAGAAACAATGTAAATATGTAAATGTCTTTGTGTATTCTTTTTATCTTTTTTCCTCATCCTTGCTTTGCCCCCCCCCCGCCCCCCCCCGTTTGCTAATGAGACTTCTCTGGTTCGTCACATGTGGTCCCTCTTTGCGTGGCCGAGGTGCAGGTTTTGGGCCATCTGCTGGGGCCCCTGCGCTGAACAAAGGCACCCCGAGAGCGGGGGGACGCTCAGCACAACCTTTGCCCCCCCGGGCGCCGCGGACGGTGTCGGGCAGAGCCGCCCTTTGATATGTTCATTGCCGGCGCTCGGCTCAGCTGCGCCTCGGCGCTGCCAGCCCTGCACGGCGTGGGGAGCCACCGGCCCCCCGAAACTGCCAGCAAACCAAGGGCAAAGCCCGGCGCGTTTCTAACACAGGCTTCTGCAACACTGGTTTTTTAGTCTTTTTTTTTTTTTTTTTTTTTTTTTTTTCCCCATATTAAAGAACAAATCGGCAAAGAACCTGAAGGGAGGGATTGTGCTGCTCTGCTCTTGCTGGTGTGGCCTCACCTCGAGTGCTGGGGGCACTTTTGGGTACTACAGTATAAGTTCTAAAGCTCGTAGAGAGCACCCAAAGGAGGGACGTGGGGATGGGGAAGGGTCCGGAGGGGCCATGGAGGAGCAGCTGAGGGCACTGGGCTGGTGCAGCTGGAGCAGAGGAGCCCAGGGCAGAGCTCAGCGGGGGCTGCAGCTCCTCCCGAGGGGCAGCTCCGACCTCTGCTCGCTGGGAGCAGGGACAGGAGCCAGGGCAGGGCTGGAGCTGTGCCAGGGCAGGGGCAGGTTGGATCTCAGCACAAGGTTCTTCCCCCAGAGGGTGGTTGGGCACTGACCAGGCTCCCCAGGGCAGTGGGCACGGCCCCAAGGCTGCCAGAGCTCCAGAAGGGTTTGGACAGGGACAGGGGGGAGCGTTGGGTGTCCTGGGCAGGGTTTGGACTGGGTGATCCTTGGGGGTCCCTCCAAGCTCAGGATATTCCATGATTCTAACTCCTCCATCCCAAGGGCCTCCCATAACACTGTCAGTGAAATGCCCACGACCAGCAAGTGTTGCCACATGAGCCCCTTGTTGCCACCACATGAAACCTGAAGGGCACCATCCCTCGGAATGAGGGATCATTTCCACAGCAACAAAATCCTTGGGGCTCAGTCAAACAGGTACAGTCACCTATTGGCATCAGGAATTTTAAAGAGTTTTCCTTCTGAGCACAGGGTAGGGACAGCAAAACTTATCCATGTTTTCTTGTTCTGCTCATCATGAAAACTTTGCCAGGATTTTCTCATTTCTAAGGGTCTCTCAGCTGAATTAAAGAGATGGAAAGTGGAAAAGAGAAGAAGGGTAGTATAAGAGTGACACATACAGACAAATCTGAAAAAAAATTATTAAAATGCTGCCCAGGAAACTTAAAATGAAAACTAACATGTTTTACATTACATTTAATACATAATACGTGCTGTATAATATGGAAATTTCCTGCAAAAATAAGAGAGTAAAGTATGATCTTTTAGGCTAAAATCAGCTCTGACAAGGACACTTAGTTTTTTGCAGAGGAGATATATCCGGTTTTTCTTTGCCCCTCCATCTATAAAATACACATTTCTTCCCCCTGCCCAGGCCCTGCTGCTGGGCCCAGGGGCTGAGAGCAGCTCAGACCAGTTCAACAGAGTGAACTTGGCAGGGATTTTCTAACCCCGTTTATGTCCAGCTTGGTCAGAGCAAAGCAAACCCACAGCTGGAGGAGGGGCCCAGTTCTGTCACCTGAGAGAGAGAAAACTCTGTATGCCTGGGCAAAGCCCAGCACAGATCCACACTGCACCCAGGGCTGGGGGCCTCCACACCAGAAAGATGTGGAACAACCCCAGAGGAGGCCACCAAGATGCTCCAGGGGCTGGAGCCCCTCTGCTCTGGAGCCAGGCTGGGAGAGCTGGGGGGGTTCACCTGGAGAAGAGGATCCAGGGAGACCTGAGACCCCCTTGCAGGGCCTAAAGGGGCTCCAGGAGAGCTGGAGAGGGACTGGGGACAAGGCCTGGAGGGACAGGACACAGGGAATGGCTTCCCACTGCCAGAGGGCAGGAATGGATGGGGTATTTAAAAACAGGTATTTCTCTGCTCAGCACTGAGAAAGAAACCATGAAATGGACCCTGAGTTTGAAAACTTGGGGATGTGAAGGTCAGCAGGTGTCCAGGACAGGAGGGGTCAGCACTGCTCCTTCCTGGTGTTTCATCTGTTTTCTCCTCATTTGTCCAGAGGACCACCACAGAATCCCAGGATCTCTGAGGCTGGAAAAGCCCTCCTAGCCCATGGATCCCCCTGTGCCACATGCCCACCTCGTCCCCAGCCCAGAGCACTAAGTGCCACAGCCAGGCCTTCCTTGGGCACCTCCAGGGCTGGGCACTCCAAACCTCCCTGGGCAGCCCCTGCCAAGGCCTCACCACCCTTTCCAGGGAGAAATTCCTCCTCATGTCCCACCTGAGCCTCCCCTGGCACAGCTGGAGGCTGTTCCCTCTCCTCCTGTCAAGATGGTGTTGTCCTTGAGGAGTGAGGTTGTTGGTAACGCAGAGCAGCTGTTCGGTGAAGCAGCTGTCAGACTGGTTTGTAAGCTTTAGGAATTGCTTTTTGCTAAAGCAATAAAATGGTGGTACGGAGTTATCTTAATTTCTTCCAGGAATGTATTAAATGAAATCACAGCATACTTTGTAAAAAATCCATCATCTTGCATCAAACATAACAAATTACAGTCAGAAAGTTTGTGTGTCTGACACCTACACTGGAGAGTTAAAAGGAGTCTGAGTGAGGTGGTTTTGATCACAGAATCATGGAATGGTTTGGGCTGGGAGGGACCTCAAAGTCCATCCAGTGCCACCCCTGCCATGGGCAGGGACACCTTCAACCAGCCCAGGTTGCTCTGAGCCTCGTCCAACCTGGCCTTGGACACTTCCAGGGATCCAGGGGCAGCCACAGCTTCTCTGGGCAACCTGTGCCAGGGCCTCCCCACCCTCCCAGCCAGGAGTTCCTTCCCAATATCCCATCTATCCCTGCCCTCTGGCAGAGGGAAGCTGTTCCCTCTTGTCCTGTCCCTCCATCCCTTGCCCCAGTTCCCTCTGCAGCTCTCCTGGAGCCCCTTTAGGCACTGGAAGGAGCTCCCTGGAGCCTTCTCTTCTCCAGCCTGAACAAGCCCAAGGCAGTCCCCGTTAATCCCCCGGGTGTGAGTTGTTTGAGTGAAGGGCTGTGCTGGAGAGGAGGGACAGCTGAGCCTCAGAGATGTGAGACACAGAATCCAGCCTGGGTTTTAAAAAGCAGTCTAATTATTTTGTTGTCGATGACAGCAGGCTCACAAGTGTCAAAAGTTTATAAATAAAGAGGGGGTTTTTTCTGCTAGATGAGGACAGGAGATGGCCTATTTCCTGCGTATTTTTAATCCTGAAAATATCACAAACATCAGCTCTGGTGTTTCTGAGACTTCCCTCTGGGTGACTCCTGTGAAGATGAGAAGCTTTTCGAGTCTCTGATTGAATGGGAAGACATGCTGAGCTTTTGGCAAAGAGCATGTGTCTCCAACATTTCCATGGAACAAGTGTGAACAAAAACAAATCCAGCTCTGGAAAAGAGGAGAACCCCAAGGGAATAACAACGACTGCACTGCTCAATGAACTCGACTCCCTTTACTTGGAGATCACAGGTATCAAATGTGTTAATTGGGCAGGTGTAATGGCACCAAAACCCACAGGTTGGGCATCATTTGGAAGTCCGGACAACAACAAAACAGAGTTGTATCTGATTGAGATACAACCAGAAAGAAATTAATACAAAGGAAAAAGAAAAAAACCAAGGAAAACAGGCCCAACCTGAATATTCCAGGAGTTGTTCTCTGCCCTGAGACTCCTCTCACACCTTTAAGCAGTGGGCAGAGAGCTTGCAGGCACCTCCCAGTCCTCATGTCCTGTGTCAGGTGCTGAGATTTGTGGTCTGGAGGTGTTTCTGGGGGCAGTGGTGACCCCCGAGGACTCCCTGAAGATCCCGCTCTTAACTGAGCAGTTTAAAAGGCTCTGGAGCAGCAGAGCCCGGCTTGGAGCTCACAGCCCTGCCAACAGATGGGCGGCAGACACAGCACCGGGATCGGGCCCTCTGGTTTCCGAGGCAGAGCTAAAACTGGTTTCAGCTGCCAGGAGCTGCAGTCACACACCGGCTCTTGCTCTCGGGGTGCTTCAGCGGCAGCGGCAGCTTCAGTGTGGCTCTGTGTATTCCTCGGACTTGGAATACGGGCAATAAACCCCCCGAACAATAACCTAATGACATTCCAAGTGATTTTCAACATGAAAGCAATAGTCTGGTTTTTATTAAGTTATCACTTCATCATGTTCCCTGATTGCCTTCATTCATGCCTTAGTTGTCTACAGGCGCTATTAAAAAAAAAAATACATATTCATAGCTGAGAAAATGGGCTCTGCTCCACATTTTAGTGTCAAAATCAAGTTCGGGTGAAGGGCTCCTCTGGGACCCCTCCGGGGCCGCTTCCCGGGATGCGCCAGCGAGCGGCAGTTTGAAAACGGAGCCTTCCCGAGTTCGAGGAGGAAGGGGGGGTGTGCGACATTAATTTGTCATCTCACAGCAGAGATCACCCCCCTCCTTTCTGGCACCCCCGACAGGACGGCAGAGCAGCTCGGTCGCGCTGCTTCCGCCCGGACGGTCCCGGCCCCGCGCGGACCCCGCGGGCTGCGGGATGGACAGAGCCCGTGTCCAGACAGACGGACGGGGGGCACCGGAGACATCGCTCGTTCCCTTAGGGACACACATCCCGGTTTCTCTGCGGCGGTGGCGGCGTGGGGTCTCCTCTCTGGAGGGCGGAGGGGAAAAAAAGAGGAAAAAAAGAAAACGGAAAACGGAAATCCCCCCCCCCACAACAAACCAAAACAGGAAAAACAAAAAACAAACAAAAGAAAAAAAAAAAAAAAAAAAAACAAAAACAAAAAAAAACAACAAAAAAAAAAAAAAAAAAAGAAAAGGAGAAAATTAAAAGGAAAATTAGAAAATGAAAAGGAGAAAGAAAAGGAAAATGAGAAGGAGAAGAAGGAGAGGTGAAAGGAAAAGGAAGGGGAAAGGGAAAGGCAGGAAACCGGAATGAGGTGAAGGAGGAAAAGCAGGAGAAGAAGGGAAAGAGAAAGGAAAAAAAGGTAAAGGAAAGGAAAAAAGGAAAAGGAGAAGGAAAAGGAAAAGGAGAAGGAAAAGGAAAAGGAAAAGGAGAAGGAAAAGGAAAAGGGACGAGTCCTCTGCCCGGTTCTTCCTTCCCGGCCCCCGCAGGGCGCTGCCCGAAGGCCCCCGCCGGCAGCAGCGGCCCCGCAGCTCCGCAAGCCCTGCCCGCTGCCTATCCCCGTTTCCCCAGGGCCGGAGGCCCCTTTTCCGCGCCATCCCTTCGGGCAGGTGACCCCCACCTCTGCTCCAGCCCCCTCTCCACTGCCCCCGAGCCG
>VZRE01010126.1:95267-107226 GCA_013396775.1 Cephalopterus ornatus
AGCCCCCCGCTTCTGACTTCCCCCGCGGTGGGGAGGGGAGGAAGCCGGGCAGAGGCGGGGGCTGGCAGCCAGGTGTCCGCCAGCGCCCTGGGACGGTCCCCGCGTCGGGAGCCCTTATGCCAGGCTCTGCTGCCAGCCGAGGGCCAGGCAGGGGGCAAAGACCACCCCGGTCCCCCCCCCGCTCCTCACAGAGCCCGCGGCAGTGCGGGGGTGCTGAGCGCCGCTGGGACCAGGATGGGGAGCTCCCGTCAGGCCAGAGCCGGTGGGATGTAGCCGCCCTGCCCTGGTTTGGCTCCCGCAGCCCCGTTACCGGAGCCCTCCACCTCCCCATGCGCAGGGAGGCCGCAATAAGCAGAGCAGCTTTCCCAATTAGCAGGGCTCGGCGAGGGAGCGCTGCTGCGGAAGAAGGGCAGGAGCAGGTGAGAATTAGAGGGAGCATCATTAGGAGCTGTTCTTTGTCTCTATTAAAGGCAATAATTAGCACCCTGACAGATGCAAAAGTCGGCAGTGGCCAGAAGCTGGTAAATCCTGCTCGTCTGCCTGCCCGGCTCCCACCCCGAGGGCCTTTCCCTCCGCTAACAGGTGGTCCCGGGGAGCCCCGACGGGCAGCACCGCCCGGGGAGGCGGAGGGGTGGGGAGGAATCGTGGGGATCCCGCTTTTCTGCGGCGCCATTTCAGCCCCACCGGTGGCAAAAGCAGAGAGGGCATCACGCCCCGCCGCGCTGCCCGGCAGGTTGAGGCTCCGCATCCTTCCCCGGAGCCCCGGGGCTGTGCCGGTCCCTCGGCCGAGCCGGGCCGGGCCGCCAGCTGTGCCCCCCCGCCCCTCCCCAGGGGCTACCTGCAAATGGGATTAGCCGTCCTGCGGGGCCCTGCCGCCCGCCCTGCTCCCCATATGCTGCCCTGCTCCCGGGAGAGCCCGCGGGGCTCCCCCGACGGCACCGCCCGCAGTGAACCGCGGCTCCGGCCGGGTCGGGTTACGGCGAGGGGGCAGCACATATGCTCAGAGCACACCGGGGGCTCTGCCGGGGGTCACCTGTGCCTCAGCCGGGCCGGGAGGGACCCGCAGGCAGCCCCCAAGCCTTCCTGCAGCCCTTCCTGCAGCCCGAGTAGCCACCCTAATTCTTAGCGCCCAGCTGATCCTTGTTCCTCTGAATTTAAACTTGTTTTTCGTGCAAGCCACACAGACCCTTCCCTTCACCCTCCTCCTGCTTTTTTCAGGCTGTCTCGGAGTCTGTCACTACCTGTCCCGACAGAGGGAGGAAGCTCGTCCTTGCATATCCCGGCGTCTGAGCCGGTTCCTTCCTATGGCCCCACTCACCCCTTCACTGCTTCCCTTTCTCCTACTCTAACCTCCTCCCCACTCTCTCTTCTCTTTCCCTCCTTCCCCACTTCCTCTTTCTCTCTTCCATTTTCCTCCTCCTCTTCCCCATCAGCCCTTCCAGGCACAGAATGTGCAGAGGGGCAGCCAGGAGCTGCAGTAACAGGACAAGGAGTGATGGGTTCAGACTGAAAAAGGGGAAATTTAGCTTCGATACATGGAACACCTGTGAGGGTGGGGAGGCCCTGGCACAGGGAAGCTGTGGCTGCCCCTGGATCCCTGGAAGTGTCCAAGGCCAGGTTGGACGGGGCTTGGAGCAACCTGGGCTAGTAGAAGGTGTCCCTGCCCATGGCAGGGGGTGGCACTGGATGGGCTTCAAGGTCCCTTCCAACCCAAACCATTCCATGATTCTCTCAGCACATTTCATGGAGAAACTGGAAGGCATCAAGGGAGCCCGGAGGGAGGAAGGGTTGGTCATGTCAGGGCACACAGGTAGCTCCTCCACCTTTTTCCCCTGCTGTTCTTGTCTCGTTTCAGCAGGGAATTTTTTTAGCCTCTGCCCAGCGAATTTTAAGCCGAGTAGCCCAAAATCTGCTGCAAACCCCTGACTGAGGCATTTCTCTTCCTCAGGGAGGTACCAGGGCACCAGCTCTGCTTCCTGCCAATTCAGTCCTGTGGGATGGGATCTGTCAGACTGTGGGATTGCAGGTTCCCTTCCTCTTCATGGGAGTAAATGTTCAGACAAGCACCCAAATTTCCCTCAACAGCTTTCTAAAATCAGCCCTGACAGAAAAACCTGGTTCTCCTTTAGCTCCAAACCTCTCCCCAGTGATACAAACCAGGGTGGGCTCGGGGCAGGAGCCACTGGCAAGGGGAGATTCACAAGCACAGCTTACACACATCTGCTGAAGTTGGAGACTGAAAATACTCTTTTTTTTCCCCTTAAAAAGCCTCATCCCACCAATATCCTGAGGTCAAACTCCCCCTAGCCATCCTTGCAATGTCCCATGCCAGGCTCAGGGGGCTGGATGTGGGAACTGGGGTGCTGTTCCAGAGACAAGAGCTGTGGCACAGCCCTGGGATGCACAACCCCGGGATGCTGTTTTACCCCTGTTGGAAGACAGGGCTGGTTTTTACACTTGCAGGGGTGAAAGACTGCAGTCCCACGTACTGTGTGAGCCATCCCCTGGAGGATGGTTTATAGGGCACCAGGAGCCAAACAGCCTCTGATGGTGCCAGCAGCTCTCACTTGGTGTTGCAAACCAGTTCTTGCAGCAGAGCTCTGATTTTTCTGTGTTGGAGCGGTGTTGCCGTCTCTGGGTGGGACAGGGACCTCCAAGCCTGTGACTCAGCATCGCCCAGATTGGTTCTGAATGCCCAGGCACAGCTGAGGGCCGGATTTTCAGGAGAGTTACTACAGAATCCCAGAATAGCTGGGATTGGAAGGGATCTCTGGAGATCACCCAGTCCAACCTCTGCCCAGGCAGGGTCACCTGGAGCAGGTGACACAGGAACGTGTCCAGATTGGGTTGGAGTGTCTCCAGAGAGACTTCACACCCTCCCTGGGCAGCTGTTCCAGGCTCTGCCACCTGCATGGAAGGAAGTTCTTCCTCATGTTGAGGTGGAACTTGTTGTGTTTTAGTTCTTGGCCATTGCTCCTTGTCCCGCCCCTGGCACCACTGAGCAGAGTGTGACACCATCCTTTTCCCACCAGGATCTCCACAAACACTCAGCCCCCAAACCCCAGCCCCGAAAACCTGGTTGAGATGGGAAGGGAGGTTTTCCCAAAGCCTGGCTCCAGTCCCTTTCCAAACTGCCAGGCAGGCAGGTGGGGGTTCAAAGCAATCCCTGGGCACGGGCTGCCAACCCTCTGGGCTTCACAGCATCACCCAAGCTGAATTTTCAATTTAATGATATTTAAATATTTCTACTAAAAATCAAGAGGAGATAGTAACTCTAATGATGGCAACAGGGATGTGAGCCTGTGTCAGCTCCACCTCTGCGAAAGGCCATGAAGTGTTTAAGTGCATCCTGGTTTGTTGTTAGAACACCCAAAGTTTGCTTCATTAGAAAGAATCCAGCCTTAAATAATGGATGAACAAGGAAACTGCAGTATTACATTGATGACTGTTTTCAGTGGACAAATGGAACACATTTAAAAACCTCTCTCAAGGGACTGAGGTCTAAATATTAAAAAAAAAAAAAAGAAGCATTGTAATTGCCCACTTTTTAAACTTGTAAAGATGTGGGGTTTACATCATCAGGCATTCCAAAGTATAAATACCTTCCACACCGGAATATAAAGACAAACTCTCTTCAGTGTCAGAAGTGAGGAGAATCTTCCATGAAATTTCATGAAGTCTTCACAAGACTAAGTTATAATTATAAGTTATCATCCTAAGTTATGATGAGGAAAAAAGGGGGCTCATTAAGAAAAAGTATATAAAAATGTCTTGGCACTTCTGCCTGGAAAAGCATTGTCTTGTAAAACTTATTAGAATAAGGAGAATCTTTAGCAAATCATTCATTCAAGACCTATTTCTTGACAAGAAAATAAGCACACGAATGCCAGTCCTAGTCAACACATCAGGGATAAACTGGTTACAAATACGGATCATTAATTGATGCCAGTAATGTTTTATTCATTTTGAAAACTGGGAACTCAGACCGAGCTTTAACAAGCACTGGTAAAATACTCTCATTTCTCAAAGACCTCTCCAAAGTGCCAGACATGGTGGGCTTTTTGGGGGTGTCCTGTGCAGGGGCAGGAGCTGGATTCCATGATCCCTGTGGGTCCCTCCCAGCTCAGGACACTCCATGGTTCTGTGACTCCTGTCCCTGGTTCAGCCTTCGAAAGTCCAAACTTACCCCGTGGCTTTTCCCCTAAAAGATGGATGTAAATGCAAAAGAGTGTTTCCCTTTTTCATTCATCCCCATTCTTGGGATTAGCTTTAGAAGTTTTGTTCTGCCATTTATCTTCACTTGTTGGAGATGTCTTGACAAACTCCTGAGAATTAATTTCCCATCAGCTTTTTGCCTGCTCTCCTTGAACTGGCAGGTCAGATCTCACCACATGCATTAGAAGGGGTTATCTCGACGGGCCACCCGGATCCATTGTCCCTTCTCATGCCTGGCCCTGGCCCAGCAGGGCACCAGTGTCATGCACATGGGGAGAGCAGGGGGGACTCGGCTCCTGTGCCGAGCAGCCCTTCATCCCCTGCCTGTCATCAATCATCGCACCCCGCTGCCAAACCCCACACAATTGGACCAGGCCCATGCACGGGGTGTTTCCTGCGAGTCAGGAGCGTGCCTTTTACTTTAACATATTCCCAATGTTGATCCTATTAGCGGGAAAAATCAATCAATCACTGTCAGCAAACATCACCAGCCTGCAGATTGATCACAGTGTCAGGATTGTTGGAGGATCCTGCAGATGTTAAATGCTATTTTCAGAAAGACATATACATATATGTATAAGACACATTTATACACCTCTTTGTCTGCTTGAAAAAAGAAAAAAAACCCAGAAAAACACATGATTCCTTTTTTTTTTCCTTCCTTTTTTTTTTGGTGTGGATTTTGTTGTGTTACAAAAGCAGTCCCAGCGTTTGTCACTTTTATAAGAAAAATCCTTTTGAGTAGAAAATTAGCAGAGTTTTGGGAGGGGGGGGGATCTTGTTTTGTTCCTCCTGAGGGACCCGAGCAAGGTTTGGCTGTCTGTGCCTGAGGGGAGTCTGGAGACGTGTGTCTCGGAGGGATGGGAAGACTCCAGACTCTTTCCAAAGAATGGAACTGGGGTGGCAAAAGCCCTACGTGTGTTCTGGGGGAGAGAAACCCCTCCAAGGTGGGAATTCAGCCACCCCCAGTGCTCAGCCCTCATTTGGGGCTGTGCTGAACAGCTCACGACGTTTCTCTCCCCGCACCCTCTTCTTCTCCCAGCAGGAATAATTCCAGCCTTTGATGCCGCTCAAGGGACACAGAAAGATTTCCTCTCTCCTGGGCAGTGCGGGGAGCTGAGCATTCCACTGTCCCACACCCATTCCCCAGCCCCAGCCCGGGAAAGCCTGCCAGTCCCAGGATCCAAGCAGGAGCCCCAGTTTTCCCAGTTCCTCAGCAGCAGTGGGAAGCAGGGCAGCTCCCGGCTCTCCGTGGTGCATCCAGCACGAAGGGCACATGCAGACCAGGGTGAGGCACCTTGCCCAGGGCCAGCATCCCAAAAGGGAGGGGGGAATCCTTTTCCTGGTCAGAACTTCAGGCACAGTAGGCACAGAATGCAAGGAGTGGAGGGGGAGAGGAGCTGCACTGAGAAAAAAAACTGAGGGGCTCTTGAGATATCTTCTCTAACCTGCCCAGAGTGCAGCTGTCCCACCCCTGGAAGTGTCCAAGGCCAGGTTGGACAGGGTTTGGAGCAACCTGGGCTAGTGGAAGGTGTCCCTGCCCATGGCAGGGGTGGCACTGGATGGGCTTTGAGGTCCCTTCCAACCCAAACCATTCCATGATTCTATATGAGATGTCAGAGCTGAGGCTGAGTAACTACAGCCCCTTCCCTGTGCTCACTGGGATGTTTTGGTTTCCTGCAGGGTCTGTGTCTCTGCCAGGGACCAGCAGAGTTGCTATGAAGAGGAATTTGCCCCCTCAGAACCCTCCCTGGCAGCTCCTCACTTTCCAGGATGACCAGTTCAAGCCACCCAAGGCTGAGCCTGCATGAGCCTCATGCCAGCATTCCCTCAAATCCAGCCCCTGTTTAAGTGTGTGAAGGTGGCTCAGGGAATCTCCTGTTCCCTATAAAGCATCCTGGGAATGCCACAGGGCAAGGTGCTCCATGCCAAGCCGGTCTGTGTGGCGGAGGGACAGTCTGGTGTGACCTGGGGACCATAAAGCAGGGAGCTCCAACACATGTCTGGTCAGTCTGCCTCGTAAGCAGCAGCCCCCAGGGCACTCTAAGGGGTTAAAGTAGGGAAAAAAGTGGGTTAAAATATGGAAGCAGCGCCCAGGGATTGACTCTGTCCTGGCTCCTGGCTCTGCTGAAGGTAGAGCTGGAAGTGATGAACTTCCCCCAAGCACGTCCATCACACACCACCAGTGTGCCAGGAACGGGACAACGCTCTCAGGGATCAGGGCGATTGTTGGGGTGTCTGTGCAGGGCCAGGAGCTGGACTGGATGATCCCTGTGGGTCCCTTCCAGCACAGGGTATTCTCTGATTCCATGATTCTATGAATGGTTTATTGCTCCCTAACCCAGGCCTGTGGGAATTGCCCCAAATCACACAGCTCTCCCTACCTGCAGACTTTGCTCATGTAACTGCTGCAAATTTAATTAGAAATTAAATTGTAGAAATGTAGAAAAAGTGTCAAAAGGCCTTAAATGGGAATGGAGCTCTGGTGGGAAGAGGAACAGGCTGCAGTGCCCCAGGCAGCTTTTACGCTTCCAAGTGTTTGGAAGTGATGGGGCAGCAGGAAGGAAGCAGCAGCCACCTGAGGTGCTCCCAGGAGAAGCTGCACCAGATCAGGGCCCACCCCTGAGTGCTACCGGAGCACCAGATGAGCTTATAGACCTTGTCAGGGGCAGCAGACAACCCCCAAAGCCATCCAGCATCAGGGTCACCATCTCCTGCCTGCAAAAATGCAAAAACCAGGTGTAGAAGAGGGGAGATGGGAGACAGGGAGACACAGATCCATGGCAGATGTGTCCTGCAGAAGGGAGAAGTCGCTCCCGAGCTGAGGGTCTGAAGAGCAGGATTTGCCTGAGACAACACAATAAACACACAATAAGAATTCGTTTCTCCTTTCAGGTCTGCTCCGTAGCTTCATCAACAAACCTGCCCCTAATCCTGTCCAAACCCACCCTTCTGGAAAAAAAAATGATATTAGCTGAAGTCCGCCCGGTCTTACAAAGCTCAGAAGTAAATGAACTTTTAATGCATTGAAAACATATTCATTATAATGTATAAAGAGGCAATTTTCATTTTGTTTGTGTTCTTAAGAGTGTGACAGCGTCTTGTTTGCGACTGCCCCTGGGTATAAGCCAGCATTGTGTGACTTAATTAGATATTCGCCGTGCTAGTGTGAGGGACATATGTCTATTCACTGTAACAAACATCAAGAGACTGCCACATGCTTTCATGTTCCTGCTACGTCGAAATAAAGGCAGAGCAAGTGCAAGCTCTCCCAAGGACCTGTGGCCCCAAACAGCTTGAACACAACCCGCCGCCATTCACCGATTGGTTACAGTTTATTAACAGCTCATAAACCCCTCATCTGCTCCCGGGCACTCGCTGGGGTTGTCACCTGCAACTGCCAAGAGCCGCACAGTCGCTCTGCAGACGTGGGAAGGCTCCGCTCCTGCTCGCCCTCCCGCTCTGGCAGCACCCGAGTTCTACGAGGAGCGGGAGGAGGTTGGATGAAGGGACCCAAAACCTCCCAAAAGAAGGAGCTGGATGCTGGAAGCTGGGGCCGCCTCATCCCTGGAGCTCACGAGCCTCCAGTGACACCCCGAGGTGCCCAGGTTTCCAAATCCCAGCCCGAGCACCACTGGCATCACCAGGTTCATATGCTCAGACCCCACCTCTTGCCTACGTTTTTCCTCATCAGAGAAGCCAAAGCCTAATTTGGGCAAAACGAAGTCATTTAAGAAGGTGGGAATGTCCCACAGTGGGTCAGACCAGTCAGTGCAAGATTCCTGACCGGAGGCAGTGGTGGAGCTTCAGAGCTGGGGTCTGAGGACAGAGCAGGGTGAAAAGGGAACATGCTGACCATCCCTGGAAGTGTCCAAGGCCAGGTGGGACAGGGCTTGGAGCAACCTGGGCTAGTGGAAAGTGTCCCTGCCCATGGCAAAAGGATGGAACAAGGTGATCCTTAAGGTCCCTTTTAACCCAAACCTTTGTGATTCCATGGAAACGGTATTTCCCCACATACTGTCCAAGCATCTGAACGTCTGCAGATCCCACTAAATACCTCAGTGAAAATCAGCCTTAGCCTTCACTGTGTGTCCTACACAGGCAGCACAGCCCCACCAAAACACCCAGGAGGCACATCCAACACAGCTTTGTGTGCAAAAATCCAGCTCTACATTCCCCTTCCAGCACCTCAGCAGCTTCATTTTATGTGGTACCACGTGTTGGGAGCTTCATCCAAAAGCAGATCATGCCAAGCCTTCCCAGCCATGCCTTGACATCGGCCCAGAGTGAGAGCTTATCCCCTGGGAGGTAGGTGGGGAGGGATACCAGCCCCACATCGCACCAGGCACCTGGCTGGGAAAATTGGGTGGGACCATTTGTGGGATTAAAGACCTATTTTCCTGCAGCAAACTCAGAGTCTGGATACAGCAGCTCAGAGCAGGTGGAAACAAACCCAAGCTGTGTGGTTTTCCTGGCAGTTTCCCGGTGCTGCTGCCCAGCACTTGGCTGCCCTTTACTGGCAAGGAGGGAGAGGGAGCCTGACAAAAGCTGGGCAGCTCTGCCCATCCCATGGGCACCTCTGCCCACCTCTTTGGCACCTCTGCCCACCCCACAGGCACAGCCAAGCCACGCAGGAACCGTCACAGGCCAGCTACGGGACAGTTCCCAGCTAAGGGACAGTTCCCAGCTAAGGGACAGTTCCCAGCCTGGCTGCTGGCAGCAGCTTGGATTTTTGCCATCCCAGCAGTGCTGGGCAATGAGAGACAGAGAAAGCCCTGCTGGCAGCGACCATCCTGGGAATACTGCCTTGGACAAACCCTTTCCAAGGTGGGTGTTATTCAACCGAGTTTGTGGCAGGACTGAAATAATAGTTTTGTCATTAGAATAATACTTCCGTGTTATTTTAAGGAGCTTCAGCATTTTGAATGTCTTTTGTGAAGCACAGACCTGCACACACACACGGGAGCGCAGCAACCCCAAAGTCCAGAGCAGCTCTGCAAGGCCCAGGGATCCCCGTTTCACAGAAACCACGGACGGTTCTGCACTGGGACAAACTCCACTCCAGCGCCTGGGTTTTGTCACCAGGGCTTCCTCTCTAGTGTCCCCCCTTCTGCCTCTGGTCTGTGGCACAGCCAGAAGGACAAGGGTAAGGATTTACCTGGTGTCCTTAGACCAGCCAAAAGCTTTTCTCCTCTTCCTCCAGCACAGGTTTTCAGCAGTGACCTCAAAGCTGGGGTCTGCTCGAGGCCGTGGCAAAGGCAGGGTCCAAACAACATCCTGGATCTGAAGTTACTGGTGAAAATTCGCCCTTGCTCTCCTTGCCCAACTCAGCTCCCTGGGCAAGGGACTCAGGAGGTGAAGAATCATGGAATCACAGAATGGTTTGGGTTGGGAGGGACCTTAAAACTCATCCAGTCTCACCCCTGCCATGGGCAGGGACACCTTCCACCAGCCCAGGTTGCTCTGAGCCCCGTCCAACCTGGCCTTGGACACTTCCAGGGATCCAGGGGCAGCCACAGCTTCTCTGGGCAACCTGTGCCAAGGCCTCCCCACCCTCATAGGAAAGGATTTCTCCCCAACATCCCATCTATCCCTGCCCTCTGGCAGTGGGAAGCCATCCCCCCTCCTCCTGTCCCTCCAGGCCCGTGTCCATAGTCTCTCTTCACCTTCCTTGCAGGGTCCCTTCAGGTGCCAGAAGGCCATAACCAGGTCACCCCTGAGCCTTCTCCGACCCAGGAGCTCTGGGAAGCTGAGCATTCACGTAGCCAAGTGAAGGTTTGGACAGCGATAATTTTAATGCCATTTTTAGCACTTTGAAAGTGCTGAAGTCGGAGTAGCTGCACAGACCAGATCAGAAGTGGCACAAGCAAATCGCTGCTCTGGGCGCTGTGTGAGCAGAGGCAGAGTGAGAGGCTGTTTCTCCGTGGTTTTGTCCCCTGCTCACACGCTCTCACACGTGCCCCCAGAACCGCCCCCACTGCAGACACCTCTGCGGAGAGGCCAAAACGAGCTTCTTCCAGGTTTGCTTTCCAGGAAACAAAACTGTTGTGTTTATTCCGACAAAGGCCCGTGCGAGGCGGGCCAGACCGCGAGTTAATCCCCCCCGCCCCCGGGCCGCGACCCCCCGGCCCACCCTCGGCTGAGCATCCCCCCGGAGCACCAGGGAGGGAATTCATCCCGATGGGATGGTGTCAGGGCGGATAACGGCCCCTGGCTGCTCTGTATGCAGGGGGAGGGCTCGCTGTGCTCCTGCCACGCCGTCCTGGCTTTTGTTCGCCGGGCACGGCAACCATCTGGAGCAAGCGAGCTGTGGGAGCATCCCTGCTCCAGCCAGCTCCCGCGCGCTTCCTGCGGCAGGGAATCCACCGGCGGCCACGGAGGAGGCCCCGGACACGCTGCTGCTCCCGCACACAAGGACGGGGATGGCTCTTTCACAACGTGCCACCGAGCAGCCCCCGGCAGCCGGGTCCGCCCCGGGCGATGTCGGCCCGGCATTACCACACCACATCTGCCGCGGCTCGGCGGGGCCGTGCGGGGCTCGGCGGGGCCGTGCGGGGCTCGGCGATGCTCGGCACACACGTGTGGCTCCCGCAGAGCCCGCAGTGGAGCTGCCCCGGCCCCGCCGCATGCCCCGGGCTGTGCTGCACTGAGCCCTCTCCCACAGCGACCCTCGCTCACTGCACACCCCACCCAGGGCATGGGGTGAGCTGAAAAACGCAGAGCCACCTTAAAAATTCAGAGTGACCTTCATCTCACTTTTGAGACGATTACTGGGTTATTTGTGAGTCAGGTGTGCTTTGCACAGCTTTACCCGCACAGAAGTAAGTCAGGTTTGCTGTGCTGATGCCTCCACTCGCGCGTTCTCCGGAGGCTCTTGTGGCAGGAGGGGTTTGGTGAAGGAAGGTGTGTCCAGACCAGGATGGATGGGCACCTTTTCCACCCCAACAACATCTCTGGATCCAAACACACCCTGCTCTCGATGCTAATCCTCTGTGAGCATTAACAGATTGTTAATGGAAAGGGACGGAGGGTAGTTATTAAAAGGAGTCTACCACAGTGTCACTTGCAGCAACACAAGGCTGGTCATTCCCACTATTTGGTGTGTTCACTTTCCCTGTTCAGCCAAATCTTCTTCACCAAGAAGGCACAGGAATCATTTCACTGACTCTTTTCCACAGCAAAGGCTGTGGTGCCTGCATTGCTTCTCCTTGTTATTCCTCCAATGGGATTCCCAAAGAGCCTTCACTTCCTCACACCCCCAAATGACCACATGTGGGATGGGTGTGAGGGGAATTTGGGTGTCATTCCACTCAGCAGCAAAACCTAAGCAACTTAGGGAGCTAAATCCTATTTAACAAAGCGCCTTGAGCACTTCCTTGCTGACTTGCAGGCCCTGTCTTTAATGGGAGGCTCTCCCTGAATCCGTCAGAGCTGCAACATGCAGCTCCACAGTGATCACACCAATCTGCCATGTGAATTCCTTACCCAGCATCAACTCACTGTTGTGGACAAGCCTTTATGTCCCACACACAGAATCACAGAATTCCAGAATCCCTGGGGTTGGAAAAGCCCTCCCAGCCCATGGATCCCCCTGTGCCCCATCCCCACCTTGTCCCCAGCCCAGAGCACTGAGTGCCACGGCCAGGCCTTCCTTGGGCACCTCCAGGGCTGGGCACTCCAAACCTCCCTGGGCAGCCCCTGCCAAGGCCTCACCACCCTTTCCAGGGAGAAATTCCTCCTCATG
>VZRE01010126.1:107393-140908 GCA_013396775.1 Cephalopterus ornatus
CTCCGTTCCCTTCCCTGCACATGCTCCAGCCCCTCAATGTCTTTCTTTCTGTGAGGGCCCAGAACTGGACACAAAACACCTTTTCTTGCTGTCCACCTGAGCCACCCACACCTCTGACCCCTGGGGAAGTGCCACCTGGGCAGCTCATTTTTCAAATGGACAAAACCAGATGGACAAAGATGTTTTTACCCTGATTTAGGAGTAACCAAGCCCGTACTCTGTACCACACGCAACTTGTGTTTCACTTGTACAGGTTCCTCCTGTGCTTTGCCACATCCACAGGGCAGGCTGGGATTTTCCAAGGTGTCTAAGGAAGGCAAAGAGCCAGGCTGTGTTTAATTGCAGTGGGATCTGAGTGTCTAATCCCCTCCAGGTTCCTCTGGCAATCCCATCTCTGGTACCCCTGCATGCAGTGGCCTTGTGCCCTGACTGTCAGGCTCTGCAGCAATGAAAAGAGCTGGCTTCCTAGCTCTGCATCCTCGGAATTGAGGGCCGGATCCCAAACCCCCCCATTACCTTTTGGCATCTGGGATGGCTCCGTTTCCTTTCTCCGCAGAAAGGAGGGGTTTGCTTCCTCCACGCAGCAAGCAGGCATGGAAACGGCCCCAGAGCAAGGAGGCTGTGCCAGCAGAAAGTAGACCAGGTGAAGGGGGAACAGAGCCCCTCTGTGCTCCCATAAAGGGGGAGAGGGCCTTTGTGTCCCATCGCCTCCTGTTTTCGCAGGTGCTCGAGGAACTTGGCCCAGGAGCCCGCCCGCCACATCCATTACCTTTTGGACGCCTCTAATTAATCATTCATCCCTTTCTGGGCAGGGAGAATGGGAGTTGAGCCCTGGCTGCCTCCCCACAGCCCATTGGGCCGGTTTGTTCCCTTTCAGCCCCGCTCTTCCTGCCGCTTTCTGCCCCCTCAATGGGCAGGGAGCGAAACCGGATGGCTGGACTGAGCGCGGGGAAATGACTTCAGAGCCACCTTTGTTCCCCCCGCTCTCTGTGCCCGCTCTTGGCCGTGTGGCGCTGTGAAAGGGCCCCTTTGGAGCCGTGGGGACACCCAATGAGCGCCGGAGCCCCGGCCAGGAGCGCTCCCATCTTCTGGGGCCGGGGGAGAGGCTGAGCCGAGCTGCCAACTCCGCGCGGCACCACTGACCATGACATCGGGCTTTGTGCTGGGAATTAGGCACAGCCTTCCAAGCAAATTGGCCCTTTGCAGCGTGCCGGTGTAAGCCCTCTATAGTGCTTGGCTTCGGCTGCTGACTCCAGAAAGCCTCCAAGAATATTCCTTGCTCTCGTGAGGAAAGCCAAGGCTTTGAAAGGGATTTTGTGATTTCACAGCTCCCTGGCGTGACTTCGCCGTGTGAAAGGCTAGATATTATTTTGCACTCATTTTCTGTCATGTAACATCATTAAAATGAGCATTTGATTGCTCATTTCAAGCAGTTTGACAAAGAAAACCCTCTCTAACTTTGTTGTCCTCATTTATTTTCAGTGAGTTAAAACTACGGTTAACTATACATTTTGCATTAAGGTTCTTTGGGGTAACAGAGTCCAGCCAGCTGCTACAAGGTGAGATATTTGTACTTCTGTTATTCATGTGTGATTTTTACTGAAGCATCCCAAGAAGCTACTGATGTCTCCAGTAAAACAAAAATACTCACTCAACAGAGCTTTTTGAAACTGAGATTTGAGTTTGCTTTTTGAGTGGCTGCATTGAACAGAAGCAATGACCGTGTTTGAATTAGAAATTGCTCAATCCATCCTTTGCACAACTCCTGTGTTCATCTGCCTGCACTTGGAAAATGGATTATTAATCTGAAAACAGAGAAAAAACAAGAAATCACCAAAACTCCCACATACATCACCCTCTTAAACCCCTCCAGAGCGTGTCAGCTCAGGGATGTGCTTGTCCTGCTGAATTCCCACCTCTTCCCCAGCACAGCAGGGAAGATTTGAGCTCAGGTGTTGAGTTTGGGGGTGTGTGGCTCCGTGTCTGCGCCCACGGGGTGTGGGTGCCACAGCCCCACTGTGGTCCTGGCATGGTGAGGGGGGAGCAGAGTCCCTTCAGCAGCAGCTGTGAGTGGCCCCCCAAAAGCAGAGGGCCCCTCGGGGGGTGTCCCTGCTGGCAGGACCCTCGGGGCTGGGGCTGGAGCCTGGCTGGAGCACAGCTTTCCGAGCAGCCAGAAACCACCAGGCAGGAGCTGATTCATGAATAGCAGCAGCCGGTGCCGCTTCCTCCCTGGATGTCATTCCCCCCTCTCCCCCAGCACTAATTTGCCTGTTTCTTGCCTGTTTTTCCCCCTTCTGCCTTCTGTCTGGTGGGGTGGCCAATTCCTTCACCCACCACAAACGGCTTTCTTTGCTGCCATCGGGGAGGTGAGTGGCACACAAAGAGCGGGGCCAGGCCTGGCCCGGCTGTGCCAAGTCTGTGCCGGCGGCAGCGGCTGTGTGCCCACGGCCACCCCCGGGCCAGGAGCTGCCAGTGAGAGAGGCTGAGAGGGGACCCCTGCTCTCTTTTGGAGGGTTTTTCTGCCTTTCTTTCATTCATTGTTCCTTTTCCTCTTGGGGAGCTGGGAAATGATGCAAAGAAAGGGAAGGGATGGTGGCGACCAGGATTGAACTCTTGCAACAATAACTCAAACCTTTTGGGTTTTAATGTACTTCTTTTTCTTTTTCCAGGGATGAAAAATACCCTTCTAGGAGGAAAAAAAACAACCAAAACAATCAAAAGCCTGCAATGCAGCAGGAGCTGGACTTCAATGATCCTTGGGGTCCCTTCCAAGTCAGGATATTCTGTGATTCTATGAAGTCTAAGCAGTAATTTTTCAGCTTTGAGCATTATATTGAGCTGTAGAATCAGAGAATCATCAAAGTTGGAAGAGACCTTTAAGATCATCAAGTTCAACTGTCAACTGAGCACTTCCATGGTAAAATACCACAGGACCTGTGCTCCTGTAATCCCCTGGGAGAAGGAGAGGGAAAATTGGTGTGTGCATACCCAGAGCTCTTCTCCCAGAGCAGGAGACCCTAGTCTCTGCCTGGGACTCCCAGGGTGCTGCTGAGGGTTGAGTGGATGTGAACAAGATGTGAAACAGAGAAACAGGAAAAGAAGAGGAGGGAAGACCTAAAATCTTCACCCCCTCTCTGGCTTCACTTGGGACAAGAAGCAAAAAGATCCCTTTTCTCCGCAGATCCTGGTAGCATTTGCTCTGACCAGGAACTCCAAAAAGGGAAGGGTTTGTTCCCTACAAGGTTCTCGCTGATGCCAATGCCCTCCTTTTCCTGTCAAAGGGAGGTTTGCCCATGCCATGGACAGATTGTTCAGATGGACAGTTTGTTCCTGGTCTGCTGGAAGGTGTCCCTGCCCGTGGTAGGGTGTTGAAACTGGGTGGTCTTTAAGGTCCTTCCCAACACAAACATCCCATGATTCTGTGAAAAAGAGCATTCCTGGGAACTTCAATCCCAGCAACTTCCAGGGGAAGTTTTCTCTCATCTGCAGGATGTTTATTAGTTTTTGCTCTGCACTAAATTTCTGCACAGGTTTTGGTGAGGAGCCCCAGGAGAACGTGCACTGTGTTTCTGTTTGCAAAACAAGTGCTGAACAGTGGAAGCTCAACTCCCTGGAGCCTGGGCCTTGCTCTCCCTCTGCCTCCTCAAGTGGGAGGGAAGTTTCTCTTCTTGGGTTTTGCCACTTCAACCAACAGTAAAAGTGCTTCTGAGGGAGGACTCTCCAATTTACTGTTTGCCAGAGCACGAGGGATTTTTGGAAGGGGGGAAGGGATCCTGAGGGCTGCCCCTGACAGTCCCTCACCTGTGTGCTTTTCAGGATTCATTAACAGCTCTGTTCTCAGCAGCACTGGCAATTTTGTGTTGTGAGGCTGGAGGTGAAATGATCTCCCCTTGGTTTAAACTGCCAGGCAGAAGCACCTGGGAGAGTCCTTCAAACCCACCCATGTGCATCTCCCTCTGGACACCCCAACACTCCCCCTGTCCCTGAGAGCACGGTCCAAACCCTCCTGGAGCTCTGGCAGCCTTGGGGCCGTGCCCACTGCCCTGGGGAGCCTGGTCAGTGCCAACCACCCTCTGGGGGAAGAACCTTGTCCTGAGATCCAACCTGCCCCTGCCCTGGCACAGCTCCAGCCCTTCCCTGGCTCCTGTCCCTGCTCCCAGCGAGCAGAGGTCGGAGCTGCCCCTCGGGAGGAGCTGCAGCCCCCACTGAGCTCTGCCCTCAGGCTCCTCTGCTCCAGCTGCACCAGCCCAGTGCCCTCAGCTGCTCCTGCTCCTCCTTTTGTCAGTGGCTCTGCAGTCTTAACCCTGTAAGATTTAATACTTCTGTACTAAATATTAACATTTAATGCTAAAGGTGCAGTGCCCTGTCACTGTCAGCTGGCAGGAGGATGTCCCATCACCAGCTCCTGGGCGGCAGGGAGAGCACAGGGATAACTCAGCTGAGACCTGCCAGGGGATGGCAGCAGGACGAGAGGGGTGTTGCTCTGCATTTGAATCCGTGAGAATAAATAAAGGTAGTGCTGGAGGCCTGGAGGGAAAGGAGGCATCCTCCAGGAACAGCTTGGAGACCAAACAGCTCCGCACGTCGGCCAGCGGAATTATGGAAAAGAACCGGTGACTTTGTCCCGTGCACTGAATGCAGCTCCAAGGCCAGTCCAGATGGTTATTGTACAACTTGGGTGGTGGCAGGATGCGAGATGCAGGTTGGGCAGCTTGAACAAGTCCAGGGGAAGCCTTGCCAGGCATTCAGGGCCTGCCTGGGCGCATTTGATATGGGCAGGACATCGCCGGGCGCTCGGGAGGCTCCGTGTGCTTTCAGAGCTGTGCACACATTACAGCACTTCCAGGAATAAAAGGCCTGGGAGTTGATCTGAAGGCTTTTGCTGCAATAGGAGTAAAAGGCTCTGGGGACACAGCCTGTGAATTTAAAATGAAAAGCCACTCTTCAAAGCCCAGCTTAGGGCGAGCCTCTCTCTTGCTGTCGTGTTCCCGCTCAGGTCGTCTCACAGCCACTGCTGCACCAGCAGGTGCTGTTTGTCACAGTTCTGCACTTCAACAGCAGAATCACCCGTGATTTTTATTATGAAAACACTGCAAATATGTATTATTAATTACTATTATTATTATTAACAAGATAAAATTGTCGCATATTTTGCACGCGAGGATTTCGAAGTCCCTTTAAAGTTGGCACCATTTTGTTTCTGTAACTCCTACAAAGGAGGCAGCAGGTAAGAAAAAGCACTTCAAGGAGACATCTGTAATGTCCTGGGTCTTGGGCTGGGTCTTGACTGACTGTCATCATGCCCCTGCTTGTTGCTAAGAACAAATCCAAAGCAGCTGCAGGGCAGGCCGAGAGGACTTCAAAACCCAAATTAGTCTTCAAGCACAGGGAAGGATAAATGTGATTAATTTTTAATTCATTTGTGACTCTACTGCTACCAATTCTGCTCCTGGGGTCACACTTCATTCTAAGATCTCTTTGGTCAGCAGCTTTGAAGCAACTTTTTATGGTTGTTTTCAAAAGAAACATCAATTTTCTGTGGGTGTTTCCCCAATTACCACCATCCAAATTGCTTCCTAATGACATTTAACCTGATGCTTTTCCAAGGAAAAGTGAAAAAACAACACCAAACCTAAGGCAGACTTCCCAAGGCTCATTCTGATGCTTTGTCTGATCCAAAGTAACGTAAATAAGTTTAATGCTGTGGCACAGTTCAGAGAAAATCCCAATAAAGTTAGATAATTACCTGGATGGAAGGATAACTTAATAAGATTATTGATTTAATGATCAGCATTCAACTTTGGGGGGCTGTAGGAGTTCTGAAGGCTTCGTTGCAATACAAAAATAAACAAAAGTAGCAGATTTCTTGTTCATTTAATCAAAGCATTAATATCATTCCCTGCGAGTTTTCCTGGCCCTTGGAAACCACCAGGACAAAATCCTGTGCTCTCAGGGAGTCGGATTCCTGCTCTGAGCTGAGTTTCCAGCCCCCACGAGGCCAATCCCCTGCCCA
The DNA here is from genome assembly GCA_013396775.1 of Cephalopterus ornatus. Taxonomy (NCBI): domain Eukaryota; kingdom Metazoa; phylum Chordata; class Aves; order Passeriformes; family Cotingidae; genus Cephalopterus; species Cephalopterus ornatus. The sequence goes on from VZRE01010126.1 coordinate 113,407, forward strand.
GGGCAGGAGCAGAGCGGGCAGCATCTTGCAAAGTGAAGTGCAGGCGACAGAGCAATGGAAATTAATTCACTAAAATGCCTCAGGGAGCCACGAAACTCCTCACCAAAGAGGTGCTGAAACAGGATAAAACCGAAAAGCATCAGTCTTTTGGAGACACCGGTTTGGAGGTGACTATTGAAAATCACTGAATAAATCTGATTTCTCTGAATAAATCCTTCAACTCCAGAGCATATTCCTGGTTATGGAAATACAGTGTGTGCAGACCGTATGTATGGAAATAAAGCTGGATCTAAGCTCCAGGAATCACTGGAGATTCTGGGAGAAACACAAGCCACAACTTTTGGAGCTGCATCTACATTAAAAAATAAAAGCCCCTCTTCTGTTGGTGCTTGATGTAGGCAGAAATTTATGGCCCTCTGGGTGCCACTGCCTTTGTCCTTTCTAGAAGTAGTTGATAAATCACAATGATTCTGCTCTGATCAACTGACAGCCATCTCTGCAGCCTCCCTGAGCAAACCAAATCGGAGGAAAAATGTACATGAAGCAAATAAAGCATTTGGTCCTGAACTGAAGGACTGCAAGGAAAGGGAAAAGAAGGAAAGAAATTAAAAGTTGAGGCTCAGATTGTCTTCTACTCCACAAATTTTTAGGCTTATGGAAGAAGATTAAAAACCCCTCATATCAAGGTAGCATTTATTAGGGTTTTTTTATAGCACTTCACTTAGAAAAGGATTATAGAGAGATCTCAGATCAGCGTGAGCAGGGTCTTCAGTGATAGAACATTCCTTTGAACCATTCAGGGCCAGGTTGGGCAGGGTTAGATGGGATATTGGGAAGGAATTCCTGGCTGGGAGGGTGGGGAGGCCCTGGCACAGGTTGCCCAGAGAAGCTGTGGCTGCCCCTGGATCCCTGGAAGTGTCCAAGGCCAGGTTGGACGGGGCTTGGAGCAACCTGGGCTAGTGGAAGGTGTCCCTGCCCGTGGCAGGGGTGGCACTGGATGGGCTTTAAGGTCCCTTCCAACCCAAACCAGTCTGTGATTCATGATTTTAAATTCATATTGGATAGCAGTTGATGTCTGTGTGGATTCATGATGGATTTTGGCCTTCCCACACCTGTGAAATTAAAAAAAAAATAGAATTAAAAGAAGTCACTGCTAGGACATGTCAGATTCCCTCACTGGCCCAAAGCAGCAGCTCAAAAACTTTGTGTGACAACTTCAGATCTATTTTAATTCATCACTGCAGTGAAAACGAATCCAAGTGAAGAAATTCCAGATACCACCACAACACTCTGAACCAGGAACAGCCCAGGGAGGTTTGGAGTGCCCAGCCCTGGAGGTGCCCAAGGAAGGCCTGGCCGTGGCACTCAGTGCTCTGGGCTGGGGACAAGGTGGGCATGGGGCACAGGGGGATCCATGGGCTGGGAGGGCTTTTCCAGCCTCAGGGATCCTGAGATTGTGTGAACTTGTCACTCACACAATAACAGGTCGTTGCAGTCCCTGCTCAGCAGCCACAGAGGGTGTTACAACGTGGATAGTGGTGGAAGTAACTAAACCTCTGTTTCTTTGTGCATTTTGCTATCTCACTCTCCTTCTTCTGTGATCAAAAGCCCATGGATCTGTTAAATGCAGGATTTTGGTAAAGCAGAGGGAACCGGAACTGCTGGTATTTGTTCCTGGGGAGTCTGAGTGTCTCCTGCAATTGTCTCCCTGCAGGAATCTGCACTGAGCTGTTTATTTGTTTTACATTTCTGGCAAAATAAACTACTGACAGTCAGAGGCTCCCTGGGCATAATTCAGCCGTTAGGAATCAGGAATTAGGAATTAGGCTCCTCTCCCAGGCAGGAAAAAGAATTAGGAAAAAAGGAACCCCATAAAAACCAGCCTTCTGAATTGATTACACTTAGGGAAAAAAAAACCTGCACGGGCTTCCAGACTGAAGCAAACTAAAGCCATCTCCCAGACCCTTGGTCTTTTTTTCCCAAAGAAATTCCCTGCCTGACATATGTAAGATCAATGACACAATCCCACGGCAATAACGCGGCTGATCCCGCCGTGGTAATGAAATTGTAAGTAGAAAGACAGCAGGCAGAAGACCTCAGACTTTCACTTGGAACAAAATATTCAGCCTTAGTTAGCCCGGGTTGGCTTTTTTTTTTTTTTCATGTCAGGGGGTTTTTTTTGGTTTTTTTTTTTGAGTGGCAAAGTAGCCCCACTTGTCAATCAGCTACCTTGCAGTGCTAATAGATTCTGGTGTTTAGGGGGTCAGCACAGAATTTAATTTAACAACTTACAATACGCCCACATGCCCAGAAAATGTGGACAGCTTGATAGGGTTCACTGAGCCAAAGGAGTAAGACCAAAACAGTGCATTAATGTATAGGGGAAGAATAGTTGCAATCAGTTCCCTTGTGAATTGGACAGAGAACTTGGAGATGAAGCAATTATCAGCCATCGGGGATTAATAGTAAAGTGTGAATGCCAAGCTGTATATGTTAGGGGCAGAATATGTTGCCTATAGAAAACAACAAAGAGCGTTTCTTACTATTAAGTGAGATTAAACGTAATGGCCTGATTTAATCACAAAGGCAGAATTAAATTCAGATGGCAACTTCAAAGTGGACACATGCACAGAGCCCACTGCATACATTTACATATAGCTGGCATAGCTTGGCTTGCATCACAATGGGAGAAAGTTTCTTTGGCCACTTAAACAATTTTCTATTCTTGGCTTTTTGTTAACATTCACTGTATTTAGCCCTAAATTGCTTTTAGTTGATAAGATGGAGCTAAGAGTTATATTTATTCATGGAAGCCGTACTTTTTAACTCTTTCAAGTATAAAAAAAAAAAAATCCACAAAAAAACAACCAATCAAAAAAAAAAAAGCCCAAAAAACAAAACAACACCCCAAGCCCACGGCAAAGGGTCAGCAAGAACAGACAGGCTGTGATCAGATGGCAACAAAAAGCTGCTGTCCCAAACCGCCCTGTTTTTCCCGGCCCAGGGAGGTGTCACAGGTCCGAGTGTGACACCCAGTGCTGTGTGACCTTCCCTGCCCCCTCCTCCCAGGGATCCCACACCAGGATCACACTGTCCAGCGTCTCTTACAAAGCCATCGGCAGAGGATGCGTGGGACCACTGTTCCCAGCCCTAAGTTTCCTTCTTCACCCGGGAATGGGTCACTGTGAAGTTCGCAGCACGTGACTGGCTTTGCTCGTGGGGCTACAAAGCTTTTGCTGGAGCTGCCCCACTCTGGGTCCCTCCACGCAGAGCTGCAAGAGCAGCTGGACACGGTGTCTGTGGGGTGACAGCCCAGGGACACTCTCAGTTGGCTGGGCTGGAGATCAGCAGGAGCAGATATTCCAGACTGGGCTGATTTCACTGTCACTGTGCTGGAGAGAGTCCAGAGGAGGCCCCAAGAGGATCCGAGGGCTGGAGCAGCTCTGCTGGGAGGAAAGGCTGGGAGAGCTGGGGGTGTTCACCCGGAGAAGAAAAGCTTTGGGGTGACCTGATTGTGGCCTTCCAGGGCCTACAAGAAAGATGGAGAGAGACTGTTTCCAAGGGCTGGAGGGGCAGGACAAGGAGCAATGGATTCCCACTGCCAGAGGGCAGGGATAGATGGGATATTGGGAAGGAATTCCTGGCTGGGAGGCTGGAGAGGCCTTGGCACAGGTTGCCCAGAGAAGCTGTGGCTGCCCCTGGATCCCTGGAAGTGTCCAAGGCCAGGTTGGACGGGGCTTGGAGCAACCTGGGCTGGTGGAAGGTGTCCCTGCCCATGGCAGGGAGTGGGACAGGATGGGCTTTAAGGTCTCTCCCAACCCAAACCATTCCATGATTCTATGTGGAAAGCACACTCAGCCTTTGGTCTGAACCTTACACCGGGGTATGAGCCTTCCTACACACACAAAACTCCCCTAAAACGGGCTGGCACAGCAGCAGGGCTGTTACACTACCTGGCACATGGTACAAACAGGTCTTGGACTTGGGAATGAGTGACTGGAATGGCAACAGCTGTTTGGAGTTGGGTTCCACTGGCATAGAGTGCCAATAGCACCCTCAGTAGAAAGATGTTGGAGAAAAAAGATTAGGAGCCATGGAGTTGTGTTCAACCAAACTGAGATCAACAGAGCAACTCCCAAACCTAAACCATCAGTGCCCTGTGACAGTCCAACTCATGCCACGAGGGGAGAACAGCAGCTTGGCAGAGGCCTTCATGCAGGCCCCAACCCACCTCACATGGAGTGGGTTCAGGAAGGCAATCTGAAGTTTCAAAGATCCCCTCAGACCGGTTGTTCCTTCAGCTCAAGGCATCCAAGGCCAGTCTCACAGCACAGAGCTCAGAGTTCAACTCCATCCCAAAAATGCCCAGACACCACTGTGCTGTGTGCTCTTGCTGCCCTGGCCCATGGGCTGCCTTCCCTGAGGATGGGAACTGGACAGATTTCTTCTCAGGAAGAATTTCTTGCTGGAAAGGGTGGTCAGGCCTTGGCAGGGGCTGCCCAGGGAGGTTTGGAGTGCCCAGCCCTGGAGGTGCCCAAGGAAGGCCTGGCCGTGGCACTCAGTGCTCTGGGCTGGGGACAAGGTGGGCATGGGGCACAGGGGGATCCATGGGCTGGGAGGGCTTTTCCAGCCTCAATGACTCTGGGATCCTGTGAATTGAAAAAGAAATGGAGAAACTCTCTTCCATCAGCACACAGCACAGTGGCTGGTGTCCATGACCCGCACCCCCGGGCTCCTCTGGAGTCTCAATCCCCCAAAGCTCCATTTACTTCCATTCCCTTGTGAACCCTGCCCAAGCCCTGCTCGGCATCCTTGGCCACATCTCTTGATTCAGACCTGCATCCCTTCTGATTCCCTTCAGGTCCCTTCTCCTCAGTACTCCCACCCCCAGAGCCCCTGCAGAGCCCAGGGGAGCTGCTGAGCGGGTGCTGGCCACACAGCCTACACAAACCCTCACAGTCCGACACCCCGAAGCCTGGCTGCCAAAGGAAAGGGCACAAAACGGACCAGGAGGGAGAAGGCATTTCAGAAACATCCACTTTTTCCCCAGCCAGCTGCGGGCAGGGCTGGCACAACAGTGCTGGGAAAAGGACACTGGCACTGCCACAGTCACTGTCCTCTCCTCTTACCACCCCACTGAGCACAACCCGCCCTGGCTCTACCCACAAGGCACCCATCGCCAGTGCCAGGCCATGGCAGGGCAAGGCAAAGCCAGAGCAGACCCCCTCCCACCCTGTATGGCCCCTCTCCGGCACTGGGTTTTTTGCAGGAAGCGGGTGTCCAACACCTCCCTGGCACAGGGTGGCTGGGGAGAAGCTTCCCCTCGGGTTCCTCGAGACACCACAGTTCACTCAGCAGGTTCTTACAGGGTCTGTTCTGATCTTCCTCCTGAAATAGCAGGAAAGGCACCAGTGCCTTTCAAATAAACTCTCAAGGAGGGGAGTCCTAAAATCCCTGGCCCTGCTCCCATCAGCCTTCCAGAAGAAATTTGCTGAGGGACATCTAAATAAGGAGGAACAGAGTCTACAGCTCTGGCTGGGAGATGAAGACTTACTTTTTTCCCCTTTCTTTTCCAACCACTGATGTACCAAGGCAGTAACTCTCGGAGTGAAGGTTTGCAAACTGCCCGTGAAGTTTGGGGAGCAGCTCATTTTCTGCCCGGGCACCCACCACCCAGCAGAGCCCTCTGGCTCCCATCCCAGGGCCGCTTTGATGCCCCTTTGATGGGAACCTCTGCTTCAAAGGAGGTGAAACTTCAGACCCGCCGCTGCTCTTGGAGAAACAGCTTTCTGTCCTTGCTCCCTTAACCTTGGCAGGCTGATGGCTCTAATGACACAGCCCAAATCCTCTCACTGCCGTAAGAGGAAGGCCAATTTCGCACAACAAAAGGCTGAAGTACCAGTGTGACAGGTCACTAAACATGATCATCTCCTGCTCCGGGTGAGAGCATTGAAGAGGGATCCTGCTAAGTAGGGACAGAATACGGGACAAGGTCTTAACCCCCGCCTGCGCCTCCGGACACTGGGATCTCACAAAGCATCTCGAGTGCCGGGCGCGGCCGGTGCCGGCGGAGCCTTCGGCACGTTTCTCAGGCAACTGCGGGGGGAATGTCACCGCTTCAGCAGCTGGCGCTGCCGCGGGGCCGAGGGGAGCAGGGCCAGCGGCAGCACGGCCTTTGTAGCCCCCAGAGAAAGGTCAGGCCGCTTCATTTTTCACTGGCCCGCTGTAAATTTGCAGGGAGCACCGGCCGTGATTTACGTGGCTGTGCCGCTACCGGCCCTCTGGCTGCGTGAGCACAGCCACGGGCAGCTGTGCTGTGCCCCGCCCGTGTCCCACCTCAGCTCCTCCGGCTCCTCCTTGCTCCCTTGGGCACCCACGAGCTCTCCCTCCTGCACAGCATCCTTCCCCTCGGCGATCGTGAAGGTTTGTGATCATCACACCTGCATTTAAACTACCCCAAAACGGGTCCAAACCAGCCATCCTGTCTCATTTTGGCACTTACAGGAGGTGCAGACACAGCCACCCTTCCCCACACCTGCCTTGGGATGGATAAAGGGACACAGGAGCCCTGAAGAAGGTGAGATAAATCCTGCCCTCTGCTTCCTTCCCACCCCAACTCAGGGTGTGGCTTTGCTCCAGCTCCTGCCCCAGAAAACTTTCGCTTTTCTTTGGCCCATCCAGGCTGGGATGTCAGGATGGGCAGGATCCAGAAAAGCATCTCAGCATCCCACCATCAAGGCACTGACTGGATTTTGAGGCTGTCACCTCTGCTGGGGTAGTTTTGGTGGATGACAAACCAAGCCCACAAAACCTTCTCCACCCCAAACTGGAGCCTCCCTCCTTCCCCAGTAAACCCTGACTGCAAACATCCCGCTGGGTTTCGGGCTGAGCAGCCGGGCAGAGGGCTCAGTACCTCCCCACACAGCCAGCCTGTGCCAGGGCCAGCATACGACTCCCCTTACATCCCCCAAATTTCTGACAGACCCACCTGTGAGAGCAAACCAAAGCTGGGGCAAGTCACTGCCCATCCTGGTTGTCCTGGTGGATGCCTGCTGCACGTTTCCTTCTCCTTTCCTTCTCCCACTGTAGTCCAGATCTAATGCTGCTTTTTTTGCCATGTCAGAGAGCTCCCGTGAGGCCTGGGACCAGAACCACTACTGGGACATGGAGGGCTGGTGGTAAATAATCTGTTGTTTCCATTTTTTAGGAGCAGCAGCACATCCAGGATGAGCACATGGGTCTCCTTGAGGCAGACACTTTTCCAGCCACAGTGTCATGAACTGGGATGGCCTCACATCACTGGAAAGACACTCAAAAACTGTTACATCTCCTAAGGAAATACAACTCCCACCTTTCCCAGGTGGGCTGTGTGCTGAGTCAGAGCACAGCCCTGATCCTCCATCCATCCTCTTCTGTGGGTGCACCGAGGTCACACCCGGGAGAAATCCCAGTGCTTGGTTTGCAAGGGGGACAGCAGCAGCAGGGGGTTGTGACTGCCAAAAATAAGTTCTGTGGGGTTTTCTTTCTTTTTACCCAAGAATAAATATTCTGCCAGCTCATTAAACGTTGGCCCCGGTTCAAGCAGCTCCGGATCAGGTTCAAAATCATGCAGACAGTAACGGCACTGCAACGGGGATATTGCATTTTCCCCAGAGGTTCTGCTATATGATGGATGAGTTTTATTTATCACTGTCACACATGCAAGTATGCCTTTAAATTATCCCAAGGACATGAATATGCAGCAGAGAGAAGGGCACGGGAATATGGAATGTATGGAGGTGATCAAAGGAAAACAACATCACTTAGAAGTTTAAAAGGGATATTTTAGCCTTCATTAAGAAATCGCTTTCAAATTATTTGAGAAACACTATGAATACTCATGAGACTAAAAAGATTTAGAGCGCAATGTTCAAAGGACATTGTACAAGCTATTTGTGTAAATGATTTCTTCTGGTTCGTCGGATGAGCATCTCTCATCTTGTGCGTTTGGAAACTTGGGATTATGGATTCAACTGTTTGGAGGGGAGGAATTATTTTAAAAATAATGATGCACAACACCACTTCTATCTTATTTTTTAACCTGAAGAACAGTGACAGTCACAGGCAATGCCCAGGTCTCAGTTTCACTGTTAATATCCTGAGCCTTGAATTTTCAAGCCTGAGGGAGCAGCGGGGAAGAAAGTGGTGCCCACCCTTGGGAGGGGTGGGGAGAATGAAGGGGACAGGGGAGGAGGTCTTCAGGCTGCTGGTTTCTCAGCAGTGCTTCCTCCCCTCCCTTTGCATACCTAAACAAGCACTCCTGGAGTAAAACTTACCCTTTATTGGAGCCACTTGGTTCATTCAACCCCAGGCCTCCTGCTCTGAGGTCTAAAATCACAGAATAGAACTGTCAAGGTTGGAAAAGACTTCCAGGATCATCGAGTCCAACCTTTGACCAATGTCTTTCCAAAAGCAGCTGGTCAGAAGGCTCCCCCCTGTCCCTCCCCCATGGGGTCTCCTGGCTTCTGGCAGCAAACCAAATCCTGTCCACAGGCTCTGTGGAGACCCTCATGAACCTCGGTCAACCCAGCAGTGCTCCTGCCCTTCCCACCCCAGCACCTCCCAAACACATCCCATTCCCCAGCCCAGTGGGGTGCTCAGAGACCACCAGTGGCCAGGACTTCATTCTACTTATTTCCAAGGTGTCACTCTGGCTCTTCCAGCTGCTGGTTATTGTAGCTGTCTCATGCTGCAGGAGTCCCCACCCCTGGAGGCATCCAAAGAAGGCCTGGCCATGGCACTCAGTGCTCTGGGCTCGGTGACAAGGTGACAGTCACAGGTTGGACTCGATCTTGGAGGTCTTTTCCAACCTAAATGATTCTGTGATCTGCCCTGTGATATCCAGCCTGTCCATGGCAACAGGAACCAGCCAGTGCAGGTGGAGACTTCTCCCCAGGAGCAGCAGTGAAGGCCCAGGAGCAGCTCCCTGTGCCCAGACCAGACCGCTCCACCTCCTCCTGCTCGGCAGGACGGTCGCTCACAACCCCCTGCCACAGCAGCACAGCCTTGCCTTCCCATCTGCTCACCCTTTTCTTTAGGAAGGCAAATATTGCGTCAGACGAAAGGGAAAAAAACCCCACCACCATAAAAAGACGCAGGGAAGGGGAGGAAGGGGCGCAGGCCCCGGTGCTCAGCGGCGGCGTTTCGGGCGCGTTCATCAGCGCACAGCCCCGCTGCCGTTCCCATATGGCTTTGTGTCCGTACATACAGTCGGAGGGAGGCGGGAGGGGGGCGAGCAGGGGAAAAGGAGGAGCGGGGGGGTCAAGATCCTGATGATTTCATATCGTCAGAGGTTATTGCTGGGGCCTTGCCAAAGCCGTCAAGCCGAACCATCTGGGTTTGGGAAGGTTCTGCACTTCCCAGGGCTGGGCTCCATATGGGCGGCACCGCGGGCGGCCCTGCCCTCTCCTGGCCCGCTGTGAATCACGCTGATTGTTATTCAGGTGGGATGGCCCGGTCATGAACTGCACTAATCAAAAAACAAACTGCACCAAAACACTGCGGCTCACACACTGGCTCGGGCCTCCCCCTGACCTCTGTTAACCAGCCGCTTCCAATGGATGTAATGCAGGTTGTTCTTCTGGATTTTTGCACCTTCCACAGTTACCAGACATCTGTGTAAATCCCCACCCCCTCGTGTTGGGCATCAGGGTCAGTAATGTTCAACAATTCAACGTGGGAAGTCTCACTGAGGAAGTACCAGGCCATAAATTTCCTCCAACAAGAGCCACCTATCAAGCTAAGCCTTGTTAAGAAGCTTCCCAGATATTAATCACAAGAAAGGCCGCCGCTCCTGTACCCTTGTGTGGAGAGAATGAAACAGTCGGAGGCTGCAGAGAAGGTTTCTCCCTTCTCTGCTCTTTAATATTGGAGCCATTGTCATTTTGCTGGAGAGCAAATGCCCTCTCAGCTCATAACAGCACGAAAAGCCGGCACAGCTCCCACCGACGGGCTCCGCTGCCTTCCCCAGGACAGCAGCCTCGGGTGTGGAGCCCCCTCTGCCTCTCCTGGCTGCGGAATGGGGTAAACCCAGCCTGAGAGTGCACCCCAAAGTCAGTGCTGGTGTCCAGGGGCTCCCAGCACCTGCTGCTGCATCCCCGGCAGCAGTGACAATGCACCCACCTGCCCCGAGTGCGTCTGGGTGGGTGTTTGTTTGGATCGTTTTGTGTGTGTATATGTGTTTGGGTGGCCGTTTGGATGTGTTCCTGTGTATATGTGTTTGGGTGCGTGTTTATATGTGTTTGTGTGCGTGGTTAGATGTGTTTGTGTGTTTATATGTGGTTGGGCGGGTGTTTGGATGTGTTTGTGTGAGTGTTTATATGTGTTTGGGTGGGTGTTTATACTGTTCGTGTGTTTATCTGTGTTTGTGTGTGTGTTTATGCCAGAATCCCAGGATCCCAGAGGTTGGAAAAGCCCTCCCAGCCCATGGATCCCCCCCTGTGCCCCATCCCACCTCGTCCCCAGCCCAGAGCACTGAGTGCCACGGCCAGGCCTTCCTTGGGCACCTCCAGGGATGGGGACTCCTGGGCAGCCCCTTGCAATGATTAACCCCCCTTTCTGTGCAGAAATCCTCTCTGAAATACACTGTTCTCTGTGTTTGGGGGGTGTTTACAGGGCTGTGTTTTGTGCCCCTGCCAGGCTGGAGGAGTTTTGCAAGTGTGAAGACGCCTCAGCCCAGGAGGGCACTGGAGGGTTGTGCTGGTGCTGCCTCACATCCAGAGAGGGGGTTTGCCCCTGCAGCCCCCTCCCCACCCCCATTTGCTGTGTTTGTTCCCCTCTTGGAATTGAAAAGGAATTACAACACCTTCATCCCAAGAGATGGCACTCTTGGGAATGTACCTTCCCGTGGCTGGCTTCCTTTATTCTGAACTGAGAGGGTTTATCAGGACTGGGAGGGCCTAAGAAAATACAGCAAAGCATTTAAGGGCTTGGAGACACATATTGTTTTGTTAATTTTTATTACTTACAAATTTCTCGGTCTGGTTTGAGGACTAGAGGATGGCTGAGAAATGCACGGGCTGCCAGCGATGAGGAAAGGAAAGGAGGGGAGAGAACAGGGCAAAACATGGGAGTTTGTCTGAAAAGGAACACCCCAAGCCTAACTCTTCTCCAGATAAAGCCATGGGCCTTCAAAGCCCCCATGTGTGGGGTGAACAGCCAGCCCATTGATTCCAGAGCCAGAGCAGCCCCTGACCTTTGCAGAACTGGAGCCTAAAATGAATTTATGCTCTTTTAATGGAGATCAAGACAGAAGGGGAGAACATAACTCAGCAAGACAGTTCTGCTCCATCCTTCCCTGCTTGGTTAAGAGCAAATTTTTTCCCCTCATTAAAAAAACAGCCCTGAAAGCCCAGGCCCTTGAAGCACTTGTGGTAAGAGCCTCATCCCTTTCCTTGGACAGAGAGCAGCTGGCCGGGCACGGAGCAGCCTCGGCACGGGAAGGGGAGCAGCCAGAGCAGGTCCAGCTCCTGAAGGAAAGGAGATAAACATTAACCTCTTCTGGCACTTTTGCTCAGGGAAGGAAGGTTTTGCAGGAGCCACGGATCTGTCTGTGCAACGTGTTCCCGGCAGGCTCTCAGGGAAATTCAGGAGCCTCCAGATCCACGGAGTAGGAGAGGTTTGGTCCTCAAGAAGGAAAAACGGGCTCCCTTTACATCACAGTTTAGAAAACTGCTCAGTCCCAGGCCTGGCTCAGACAGGAAGGGGCACACAAGTGCCACCAGCCACTCCTGGCACCTGGGAGCCGTCACTGGGTGCCCGGCGTGTGGCGATGGCCCGGCTGTGCCTGGCACAGGGTCGCCCCTCCTCGGCCCTTGAGGAATGTGGGCTGGTGCCGCGGCCCCTTTTTACCCCCACAGCTCTGTTTTTGTGGGGTTGGCAGAAACTGACACTTTTTCTTTTGCTTAATTAAGTTGTTCAGAAGAAGGCTGGTCAAACAGTTGCGTCTACGTGGGGAGTCTTGAAGGGAAGAGAAAGCGGTGGGCGTTGCCAACATAAAAAGGGGGATTCTGTTATTGTTTGGGTGTAGACGGGTCATTTTTTCAAAGTTACTGCTGCCTGAGTGACCACAACCCTGCAAGCAGCAGCAATGAAAGGACACTAAAGCTGCTAAATGCAGCTACCTTGGGCTCCAAAGTGTAAGAAGAAAAAAAAAACCAAACAAAAAAGCCAGGACGCAGGAGAGCTTATATTCTCCCTCCAGAGAAAGCAGGAGCTGATTTCCATATGGAGCAGGGAGATTTAGGGCAGGTCCCTCTGTGTGTCCCATTCCAGGGGGGCAGATGACAGAGCCAGGGGAGCTCTGGTGGACACCCTGTGAACTGTCCATCCCCTGCCCTGCCCTACAGCCCGTTTTCACTCATCTCCAGGAAAAGAAAAAGCCCCAGCAACAACTACCAACTGCTTTCAGTCCACCTGGCTTTGAGCAGGAGCCCACTTGTATTTCCAAGATCACTGGTATCCCAAGATTCAGGGATGATTCTCATATTTTGGCAGTCCAAAGGCAGGCCTTTGGCCCTCAAAGCTCTGCACTACACCGGGCCGTGGTGCCTTTATGGTGCCTCTTGTCCTGCAGTCTTTACTGATGTTTTACTGCGTGGTTTTCAAGTTGGGTTTCAAGGGCGGGCAGCATGACCTGGCTTCTCCTATCGTGAGCCACGGGCCAGGGTGAAGATCCTACCAGCAGCAGCACAGCTGGTTTGTTAGGAAAAGGTTTTTCCCCCAGAGGGTGGCTGGCACTGACCAGGCTCCCCAGGGCAGTGGGCACAGCCCCAAGGCTGCCAGAGCTCCAGGAGCCTTTGGACAACGCTCTCAGGGACAGGGGAGATTGTTGGGGTGTCCTGGGCAGGGCTTGGGCTGGATGATCCTTGAGGGTCCCTTCCAGCTCAAACATTCCATAATTCTCTGATTCTAACTGAGCTTGTGAATTCAGGGGACGGTTTTTGCTGTCCTGGCAGAGCCAGAGTTGGTTCAGGTTGGGGCCCAGTCCAGCAGGAGCTCTCTGGAAGCTGTGCCATGTGCAGCACTCAGACCCATCACCCAGTCACCACTGGCTCGGAGGCTTAGCTTTATAAAACTGAAGCTGCCACAGGGGATTTTGGAAGGGCTCACCCCTGACTTTGACTAGAAGCTGGTGTGGGATGTGTGTCACTGATCCAACCAGCATCTCCTCAAAACCCAGCTGATTTTCCCATGCAGGGTCTGGGTCCCAAACTTTCCTGATTTTGCAGCCCTTCTCTATTTAAAGAATCCTCCAAAATTCTTTCCTCCTTCTCCTTCCCCCTGCAGAGTCTTAGGGGAGCACAACACCCAGTGCTTCCCATGCACACCCTGGCTCCCCAGGGGCTGCTCCCCGGGCTCACAGGAGCCCCACAGCTGGTTCCACGGCTGTGGCAGCCGCTGTTCCCCTCCGGCAGGCAGAACGTGGCTGGCAATTTTGCCTCGTTCAAGGTGCCTCTCTCCCTCCCTCCTCCCCTCCCTCCGCAGGTCTCCGAGCCCAGCCCCGCGCTCCAGCTGCTGCCCAGAAAGAGCCTTTTTGTTCGGCCGAGCCTGCACCGACACGATGCCTTCACTCCCAGGGAAACAGAAGGCCTTCCTTGACACGGGCAACCCCAAAAGGCTTGGGATGCTGAAGGGAAGGTCCTAAAAGACAGCGCGGGGGATTCACAAGGGCTGGATGGAAGCCACGGCACCGTTCCTGGCAGCACAAAGAGCGCGGTCCGCGATCTGCTGACGGACACAAATTCACCGACACCGGGACATGGAGCAGCATTTCAAAGCCCCGCGAGCCGAGGAGGTGGAGCAGAGCGGGAGTGGGGATGGACACGTCCTGCAGGTGTTCGGCCAGTGTCCCTCCATTTGCATACATTTGCATACTGTCAAACAGTGGCCTGACAGACTCTCTGAGAAGGTCTGGACTGAGCCCAAACCTGTCAGGGACTTTCTCCTTGCCAGTCAAGGTTGGCTTTGGTTGCAATTAGAGAGAGGAAAGAAATACTTGTGACATTGCCACGTAAGAAGCTATGGATGGGGTGAGTTTAAACTGAAATGGACATTTCCTGTAGGGAAAAAACCCTCTGTGGGGTTTTATGCCAGGCCTGGAGGGGAAAAAAATGGAGAGAAAAAGGGATCTGCCTCTTTGGTGTAGAGGAAAATATCTTTTTGTCTACTCGCCAGCCATCGCTCCGTGTGCTTCCAGCTCACAGGAGAGCCACGGCCAAGGGGGAGCTTCCAGGGATATAAAACAATAAATAATGAGACATGGACTTGGCAATGATCTACCTGCCCGGGCAGCACACCTGTGCAGGGCCCCGGGAGCAGGAATTGCTGGGGTGATGCTCCCGAGCCACGGGGGCAGTCGGGGTGGAAGATGCTCCCCGGGCTGGGGCAGAGAACGAGGGGGACCCGAGTGCTTAGCAACCCCAGACAATGGCAAGGCATGGAAATACCTCATATTTACCAAAGGAAAAAACCAGAAGGGTCAATGAGGAAATGTTTTGGAAGCTCACACCCCCTTTTACTTGTTGTTTTACATATTCTTCCCTCAGCCGTGAAAATTTCATACTTCATCTTTCCCCGGCGGTGGACACTAGAGTTTCACGAGCAGGGGACAATAGGTTCTGTTTATTCCCCCACAATAAAGAGCCTGTTTAACTCTGGACTGCAAGTGGCTGAGCCATCTGGCCCATATCTTCACAGTAAAACATTGTCCGTGACACAAAAAATGATTACATCCCCAGGACAAACTAATGTGACCTCTAAATAAAGCCTTCCTCTGAAGCTATGATATCATACTGCAGAGGGGACACCGGCACAATGGAATCTGCTCGCCCAGAGCACAAGTGAGATAGGACTATTTAAATCCAATTTTACAGGAGACTTTTTGTCCTCGGTGGCAAACCACCCAGAGCCGACGACAGCATTGAAACATCTTTTTTTATGCACTCTTAAGGCAACAGAGCGGTTCTGTCTGGCCTTGGCAGCCCTTCCTCGGCTCGCCCCGGGCCCAGGAAGCACCCGGCCATTTTCAGAGCCAGCACCTGCAAGCTTTTCTTCCAACAGGGTTTTACTGACGGGGCACCACCTGCACTGGCCCCCTTCTCCTTTCCCCCCCTCCGACAGTGGCCGAACAAGCGCCTCTTTCTGCTCGGTGCCAGTTGGGAAGTCCAAGTGTGCCACGGCCTCACAAACGCTTGCTGAGCTCGAACAAGGGCCCTCAGCGTGGCTGTACCTGAATGGGGCACCCCAAGGACCCGAAAAAGGGCCCCAGTCAAGGGCAGGGACGTCATGTCCTCAAAGAAGGCGATTTATGGTCCCCGCTGCGACGTCTGTCACTGCAGCCCTTAGAGAAATGGCCCTGGAAGGGGGAGATGCACCCAGCTAAAGAGGCCAGTCCTTTCACAGGGACAGGACTCCCCACGTGTGGGCATCGACAGACTTTGTGGGAACTCTGCCCAGAACCCCAGGGACCAGCACGAGCCCCATGCCCGTTTAAGGAAGCTGGATGAAGGTCGGCTGGAAGGGGCTCTGACAGGCACCGGGGCGTCACTGGAGTGCACAGCCCTGGGACAGGGTCAGACCTGGGGCTTCACAGGCACTGCCAGCAAAGGGGGGCTCGAGAGGACAGAAATGGGCAGTAACTGCACTTTGCCAGTGAATTATTGTTCCATTGACACAACTCGGACAAATCTGGGATACCCAGGACGAAAAGCAAGCCAGGAAAAGGCTCTTGTTCCTGAACACAGACAGCAGCTGCCTGGAGCAGCACATCCTCCTGGCCCAGGTCAGCCTTTGCAGCCAGTTCAGAGCACCAGAGCTGTAATGACAGGGAAATGAAGACAAAACCAGGACCCAACTATCTTGCCCGGTTTTATCTCGGCTCTTTGGAACCGAGTTCAGGACCAATTCGAAACTCTCTTTTCAATTTAGCAGAAGTTCTTTTGACCACTTTTTACCCACTTTTTTTTCCCCCTCAGGCATAAAGTGCCTTTGTATGAGCATTCGTAGCTCAGACACCTGAATACCCAAACTCCATCTTTTCATATGAAAATACAGTTTGCAAGCCCAAAAGATAAAAAAAAAAAACAGTCCCCAACACTGAGTTTTCAATGGCAGAGGCTCTTAATCCTCTGTGGAATTACAAACCTTGCACATGAGGGATTAAACTTCTCCTTACACAGACCACTAAATGGAGCTGCATTTTTGGCGTGGAACTTCTGTTCCCCCCGTAGGTTTCCAGGCCTCTCAACCACACAACACCTGGCATTAAAGATCCCACAGGATTCCCTGAATCCCAGAAAAGTACCCAGAAAAATACTGCAGAAGGTTGTCCTGGGGTGCAGGGACAGTGACAGTGCTCTGGGACCTGCAGGGAGCCCTCACTGATGCTTTTTGGGGTTGGATAGATTGACCTCTACAGGCAAGGACACAGTTCCCACCAAATATCAAATATTCAAACACATCCCAAACTCAACTACTTTATTTATATATATATATATATACACTTACATATATATATGCACAGAAAATGATTATCAGGTTGGAAAAGACTATTCAAGGCCAAGTGTTCGCTTCTCAGCAGAAAAATACATTGGAATTTAAAATCCCATTTGCTGAAGACAATTATCTGTAGGGTAGAGCAAGTTGTTTTTTTTTTAAATAAGAGGTAGATTGTTTTGACAGAAAAAAGGCACCTTTTGCTGTCTCTTTACTTTCTTCTTCCTTTTCCTGTATTGAAACAGAGATTTAAATACCTTGTTCCACCATCTCAAAGATTATCTTGGAGGAAAAGTCCCTGGAGAAAGGAGAGAGCTCCCCAAAGGCAACTTTATTTATTTTGTTGTTTCTTCAAATTTCTTTCATTTCAGCTCTTCCCTTTCTGTTCCTGTCACTTGTTTTAATCCCTTTGGGCTGTAACCTGAACTAATTTGAGCCCTGCATCTCCTGCGTGTTACCCAAAATCTGCAGGAACTCCCATCACCTCGGAATTAGCACAACATTTGCATACAAATGAATAAAGCAGGCAAGGAGAAGGGGGAAATTTGCCATTCCCCGTAAAACCGTGAGCAGCTGGATGGAGCTGATTCTCTCCCAGACTGCAGCTGCAGCCAGTCAATGTTATGGATCTATCACACCTGGGCCACCAAGGAGAGAATCCTGGAATGGTTTGGGTTGGAAGGGACCTTAAAGACCATCCAGTTCCAACCAAGCCTGGACACCTTCCTCTAGCCCAGGATGCTCCCAGCCCCGTCCAACCTGGCCTGGGACACTTCCAGGGATGGGAGACGCATCTCACACCACAACGGGTTCCCCAGGGGGAGAGGAACCCCTTGTGAAGATTCCCAAAGCTCTCCACAAGTGTCACTGCTCCCTGTGCCCATCTGGGAAGGAACCAACGGGGAGGCTGATGGAGCCACTGCAGCACTCCAGGCACCTGGAGAGGGCAGGGACAGGGATTCAGCTGCTTAAAAACAAGCTAGGTCACCTCTAACTTCCCTCCTTCCTCAAAAAAGGTATTTTAGGAAGTCATTTTTCTTGCCTTCAGCTTTGGGAAAGTGATTTTGTCAGCACAGCAGAAATGAAATTTCAAAATATTCAAAACTTCAATTCAAAATTTCAATTCAAAAATTTCAAGCCATTAAACTGCAAACCCACACCTAAGTGATCCTATTTTTGTGTAGGCAATTCTCCACTGGAAAGGGGCTGGAGCTGGCTCTGCAGGGCCTGGAGTGGGCAGGGCATATTGTGGAGGGTCTTTAGCAGGGTCTCGGAAGAGAGAGACAGAAAATGCAGGAAACAGAGAAATCCTGCACATTGTGGGTACTTGGTGGGTCACAACCTGGTCAAAGCTGCTCCCTTGGACATAAACTGTTGGGTTTCCCCTGCAGGGCAAGGAAATATCAGCCCGACCCTCTAACGTCCCATTTCTGCAGGTAAGGGGAGGGCGAAAGCACAGACACTACTGAGGACTCCAGGGGCTACTTCTGCTCATTGGCAAGGAGCTAAAAATCCCAACAGGAGCGTGACTGTAACTCAGCCCCCAAATTCCTACTGCAGAGCTCCTGGAGATGAGCACTGAAACCTGGAAGCTAAAATTCTTTTTTACCCCTGGGGATGACAAAAAGGGAAGTGCCAAAGGAGGGGGACTTGCACCAGGATTCCCAACCTGCTGCTTGGGCGGGTTGTCCAAGGGCTGCCCTTTGCACCCAGTCCCCAGCTCTGGGCTTCCCTGGCTTCTGCAGGAGCTGAGATCTGGGCTTCAGCCTTAGCTTGGGCACAGCAGAAATGTCCCAGGGCAGAGGGTTTAGGGGTGGCTCTGGTGGTGCTGGGCGAGCCCGAGGGTCCGTGCCAGCCTTGATGATTCCCCGTGACCCTTTAGCTGCAGTGGGCAAACGTGGCTCTGTGCGGTTAAACCATGGAACTCAGCGGTGCTCTCTCACTCCTCACCTGCCCCCTGCACTGATGGCCCAGGACACCTTGGGATGGAGCACTGCAGCCAAAACACGGGCACCTTTCCCAGGAGAAACAGCTGCAAGTGCTGACAGCAGCGTCAGGAAGCTGAGCTGGACTCTGTTCCTTGGGAAAATCATGTTCCTGAAGGAAGAAAAGAGATAAATTTGTGCCTGCTTGCAGACTTCAGCTGTGGGAGATCCCACTGCAGCTCCAGAAAGCTGCTCACAGGGACAAGTTCTGCAGCTTCAGGGATCGTGGCTGCTCCTAAGGACAAGGATCGTTGGCCTGAGCACTCTCAACAGCACTGTGCTGCTCAGGGGTGCTGGTGGTTTCCCCTCTGTGAGCTGTTTCTGTCAGGATGTGCCCCTTTACACTCCCACCAACCTCTTTATCTCCATTTTAGTCAAATGCTCCTTGTCCTTGATCCCACTACAGTTTCAAAAGAGAACAGACAAATATTAAAGCTTCTGTTTCTTTGGCTTTATTTACAGAGCTTTCTCTTCCTTTTCACTTGTCACCATAACTCTGTTAAACACCTTCCCAACTGATTTCCCCTCAATAATTTCTGGTGGTTTCAGCTCCCTCCAAACAGAAAAATTCTCTGACTTTTACTGATCTGAATCTAAAACAGCATTACTTGCCTCTAGATATGTCCATTTAATATATCCAATACAAGCAGCCAACTGCTGTTCTCAAAAGACTATCTGACAGATTCTATTCACTTTCAAAGTAGCTCTCCATGGTTTGAATAATTATCTTTCATTTCCCCCTTTCTGACACTTTTCAATGATTTGTTGACATCTGAAGAGATATGTGCAATCTCACAAGAGGCAGCTGGACTTTCCCCCCAAAAGATACAAATACAAAAAGGATTCCCATACAGAATTTGAAATAACGATGTTCTTTGCAAATGGAAGACTAAATCTGCATTTTAATGGGACATGTTTTTAAAAAGCGGAATTCATGAATAACCCTATGAGTTTTAACTTTTTCACTGCCAGGGACAAATCTGAGCCACCCCCGGGAGGAAATCCTACCTTCCCTTTGTCCAGTTTGCTTTCCCAGCTGCGGTGGCTGGAGCTTTCCTGCAGCACCTTCCCTGCCCTCCTGACATAAAGCTGAGGATGCAGCTCCTGTACCTGGAATTCAGGTTCTTTATCAGTGACCCAGGGATGGAAAACAAGCAGCCAAAATCACATGAAGCCCACAACTAAATAATATACCTATGGAGTTCTCCAGTAATATATCTGTGGAGTTATCCAACCCTTGTTCCAGGGGTATATGGGCACTGTACAAACCCAGCAGGATTTATCCTTACACCAGCTATGTGAATTCTTGTGTCCATTTGGCAAATGGAAAACAGAGCGGGAAAGGGGGAAGGATTCAGTGCTTCACCCAGGAACACACCACAAGCCAAAATTTGGTGTCTGTTGGTGCATCTGTTACTGAAAACTTTCCCCATTCCTGGATACTCTCCCCATTTTTTGATACTTCACCACTTCCTTGGTTATGCTTTGCCTGCAGAACTATTTTTCTTGCATCCACTCGATGTGTTAAAATGTCCCTGGAAGCAAAGGGCTTTATCCCCTTTTCCCTCCTGAGCAGTGCATTGGAAATAGAGCATTAAGCAACAAGTTGTGTGTTTTGTTCTGAAGTTATAAAGTGTTGTGTTTATTCTCTTTGACTCATAAAATCATAAAATCACGGAATGTTTGGGTTGGGAGGGACCTTAAAGCCCATTCAGTGCCACCCCCTGCCATGGACAAGGACACATTCCACCAGCCCAGGTTGCTCCAAGCCCCATCCAACCTGGCCTTGGACACTTCCAGGGATCCAGGGGCAGCCACAGCTTCTCTGGGCAACCTGGGCCAGGGCCTCCCCACCCTCCCAGCCAGGAATTCCTTCCCAATATCCCATCTCACCCTGCCCTCTGGCAGTGGGAAGCCATTCCCTGTGTCCTGTCCCTCCATCCCTTGTCCCCAGTCCCTCTCCAGCTCTCCTGGAGCCCCTTTAGGCCCTGCAAGGGGCTCTCAGGTCTCCCTGGAGCCTTCTCTCCTCCAGGTGAACCCTCCCAGCTCTCTCAGCCCGCCCAGTCTGTGCTGTGTCCCGGGATGCAGGAGGATGTTTTGGGTACCAGGATGCTGGAGGGGTTGCTCCGTGTCCCGGTATTTGGAGGGGGCTGCTCAATATCCTGGATTTTGTGAAGGGGGATGCTCTGTGTCCTGGTTTTTTGGGTGTGTGTTCCACGAGCCCGGATTTTCAGGGGTTTGCTCTGTGGATCAGTATTTCAGGTAGGGGGATGCCCTATGTCCCAGGATTTTGGGGGGGGGTGCTCTATTGACCCCATATTTTGGGGGGATGTTCTATGTCCTGGGGTTTTGGTGGGGTACTTTATGTCCCGGGATTTTGGGGGGAGTACTTTATGTCCCGGGATTTTGGGGGGGTGCTCTGTGTCCCGGGATTTTTGGGGGTACTCTATGACCCCATATTTTGGGGGGTGCTCTATGACCCGGTATTTTGAGGGAGTGTGCTATGTCCCGGGATTTTGGGGGTTGCTCTATGACCCCGTATTTTAGGGGGGTGCTCTATGACCCCGTATTTTGGGGGACTCTCGGTGTCCCCCCGGCGCCCTCTGCGGGCCCCGCGGTGCCACTGCCCGGGCGGACCCCGCCGGAGCCGCCGCTGCTCCCGCGGGACGGGACGGGACCGCCCGGACCCCTTCCGCTGCTCTCCGCTCCCCTCCGCCCTCCTCTGCCCCTGGCCTGGGCTCAGGCGAGGGGAGCGGCGCCTTTCCCGGTGTTCTCCGCTTCCCATCCCTGCGGGATAAACAGGCTTACAAGGAAAAGGATAACGGCAGACACATCCTGCCTAAACACGGCAGAGGTAAAACTCTGCGCTGACAGTTTCTTGCAGGGACCTGGTTTAAAATAAATTGACTTTTCAGGTAGTAACAGCAAGTTTTACAATTGCAGCATTCAGCTGTAGGTATCACAGACTACAGTTCTTGTTCAGTCAATGGACATTCTAAAACAACACGGTTTTAGAGCAAAATCCCGATGTGGGAGAGCCCCAAACCCCCCGTGTGTTCCTGGCAGGTGTTACCTGTCCAAAGTCACAGGGAGCACTTAGAGGACGGTGCTTTCAGACCAATCTGCCCACGCTGTATCCATCAAACAGTTTTGCCAAAGGCTTTGTTCTGGAGACCCTCCAGCTTGTCCTGGAGATCACAGAGGCACAGGATCATCAGGGTTGGAAGAGACCTTCACGATCATCCGGTCCCAGCCTCACTCCAGCACCACCAGGATCACTCCTAATCCATGTCCCCAAGAGCCACATCCAGACACCTCTGGGACACTCCCAGACACAGGGACTCCACCACCTTCCTGGGACACTTATTCCAAAGCCTGACCACTCCTGCAGGGAAAAATTGTTTCTCATCTCTGATCTGAACCTGCCCTGGGGCAATTTAAGGCCATTTCCTCTCCTCCTTTCCCTTGGGATGTGGCCGCAGAGCCCGACCCCCCCCCCCCGCCCCCTCCTGTCAGGGAGTTGCAGAGAGTGAGAAGGTCCCCCCTGAGCCTCCTTTTCTCCAGGCTGAGCCCCCCCAGCTCCCTCAGCTGCTCCGCACAGGACGTGTTTTCTAGACCTTCCCCAGCCTTGTTGCCCTTCCCTGGACACAAGGAAGATGCTTCTTGCTCCAGCAGAAAGATGTAAGACTTCGCTTCTCCATCTCTGCCGTCGTGGCCTCGGCTCTCGGCCCAGCAGGGACAGACGCAGCGCAGACCCGAGGGCACCCTGCCCACTCAGCCTGCCTTTTGTCTGCCGTTCAGCCCGAGCTCCTGAGGAGCAGGGATGTCATAACCAGGATTTTTTTGCCCATGTGGCCCTCGGGAGTCATTGACCCATCTCAGCTTCATTGTGACACCAACAATTTTCCCCGCAGGAGTGGTTAAGCCTTGCAATAAGTGTCCCAGGAGGTGGCGGAGTGCCTGTGTCTGGGAGTGTCCCAGAGATGTCTGGATGTGGCGTTGGGGACATGGATTAGGGGTGATTGTGGTGGGACTGGATGATCATGAAGGTCTCTTCCAACCCTGATGATTCCATGATTCCATAACTAGCAAGGACCACTGCCCACTTTCCTTCCTGCCTTCCCTCAGCCCCCGGCAACCAGAAAGGAACCATTACATTCTGTCACCCTCAGGAAATGGGGACAGGTTGGCAGTTCTTGTGCTGCTTTTCCAAATCCTCTGTCAAACTTTGTGCTAAAACTTTCAGAAGACGGTGCTCTGCTCTAATTGGCAAGGTGGTGACTGGGCACTGGTTGGATTCGATAATCTCAAAGGTCTTTTCCAGCATAAATAATTCCTTGATTCTGTAACATTTCTCAGAGAGTCGATGTCCTGCCTCTGTGGAGCAAAACCCAGTGCTCACCGTGACACAACAGGAGCCTAAACAGTGTAACAATGCTTTTATTGCACCTCATTTTCCCTCTGTCTGGGCCTCATTACTGTATGGTAGCTCGTTTCACACAAGCTGGTTTCCAGAAAAACAAGAGAACCTGTGGTGTCTGCACCAGGAGAATCCCCCGGAGAGCACGAAATCTCCAGTGGAGAACGAGGTGGGTTCTTGTTAAGCTCTGGAAATAGGCTGAAATGTAAATGTGTGTTCTTTCTGCCACATGCCTAATTGCCCATAAATGTCATTAAGTCGAGAAATGTTTTCCACCAAATTAACTTTGACTCGTGGTGTCTAATTAGCCGGAGATGCTGAAAGATAACAACTTATCAGTCACTGTTTAACAAAACATCCTTAATGGGGGACTTTTTTGTGAGCAGCCGTGTTGAGCCAGGTATTGGAGCTGTCAAAACGGAGCATTATCGGAGCAATTAAGGACAATACCCCGGTGCAGCTCCCTACCAGGATAATTTGACAGCTTGTTCACAGGCAAGAAGTGCAGTTGAGCCGAAACTTTCTGTGAATTGGGTTCCCATTGCGCAGAAGCGCCCAGAAATTCTGCTTTTCTTTTTTTCATTCCCTTCCCAGAGCGTGGGATGTGCAAACCCCCCTCGCACGGCTCCTTCTCCACTCACCTCCAACCAAGGTCTCCAGAAGCAGAGGCTTTTCCATCAAAGCTTTCGCAGGGTGGTGTTCAACCCTGCAAAGTAAAGGAAGCGATGGGAAAGGGCTGGGTAAATCTGGTTAAATCGGGGCTGTGGACATGTTTGTCACCTTTTCCAGGGGGAGGTCAGTGCCCACTGTGTTTATGAGGGAATGTCACCGAGGACGAAAAGCCCGAGCTCACAGTGCATCACCCAGAACATATTTAATACTTCTATACTGCAAAACGGAAACCTCACGAGGAAAAAATAACAAGCCCTCAGAATCACCTTCCTCTTGAATGCAACACCTCTCAAGAGCTGCTGCATTCTCCTCTGCTGAGTTTACTTCACACGGCTGCTTATCCGAATTCTTCTCTATGATTTGTGCCCCCTCCCCTTCCTGGTTTTCTCTTTTCTGCCAAGTAACTTCCAAGCTTTCTGACTTCTTGCTCAGACCTGGTGGAACCAGCACAGCCAAGAACTCTCCAATTACTTATGCTCAAGGAGCACCTGATTCTTAAAACCCTTCCCAGTGTCTGCAAGATTATCATCCTTACGATCTAGGGGATTATTACCCAGTAGGAGATTTAACACTAATTTCCACCACCGGCTTCTTACCCCATTGTACCGGTGGTACAGATTTCTCCCTCTCCCTCTCCCGTGCTGTGACCCTCTTTAGAAAAACTGTCCAGCTTTCCCTCCAAAGGGGGATTTTAACCAAATGCCTTCTTTTCTCCTTAAATTCTGACTGGCCTGGCTCAGTTTAACACTTGTTCTAACAGGACGTAGTTTTGCTTAGTTTAATACTTGACCTAACAGGATGTGGTTTTCTTCAGTTTAACACCTGCTCTGACGGGACGTGTTGGAGGAAGAATAGAAATCAAACCTATGCAAGTGGAGGGAAGAATGCATTAATAATCTCCAGTTAAGTTATAATAATTTATATAGTAATCTATATTTATAGTTTATATAATTTATATAAAGATTTTTATGTTTTATAGAATTTCTAAAATACTTTACAAGTATAATTTATACATGTAGTATAATAATATATGTTTTATAACATTTCTATAACAATTTATAGTTACAATTTTAACATTTTATATAATAATTCGTATAAATATTTTTATATTTATTTGTTTCTATAATTTGTATAATAATTTATATTTATAATTCATGTTTATGATTATTAATTGGAATTAATTACATTTCTTGTAGCCTGGGAGGTGATTCTGATCCCGACCCCGCGAACATTTCTCATGGCCCCTTGCACATGTGCCACCCACCGAGGGCACTGGATCCCTGCTGTGGAGAAGGTGCTGACCTCCAGAAGAGGCTCCATAGTTCAAGGATGCCAAAGCGGGAACAGATCCCACCCCACAGAGGCCGGGCCGGGACTTCTGCCCGCGGCTGTCTCCTGCCCGGGGGTTGTAGCGGAGTTGGTCCTCGGCGGGAATTGCGGAGCAGTCCCCGGGATGCAGTCCCCGGGATGCAGTCCCCGGGATGCAGTCCCCGGGATGCAGTCCCCGGGATGCAGTCCCCGGGATGCAGTCCCCGGGATGCAGTCCCCGGGATGCAGTCCCCGGGATGCAGTCCCCGGGATGCAGTCCCCGGGATGCAGTCCCCGGGATGCAGTCCCCGGGATGCAGTCCCCGGGATGCAGTCCCCGGGATGCAGTCCCCGGGAGCGGTTCAGCCTGCCGGGAGGGGACTGCCAGACCCGGAGCTGTTTGGGCTGGAGTCAGACACTTGTACGGACCCCTCAGAGCATGGCTCTGCGTGTTACCATGGCATTTATTGCCATTTATCCACCCCTGGCCTTTGAACAGGCTCCTTCCCACCACTGGCCCGTGGTATTGTTTATTCCTGCAACAGTTTGTGCTGGCAAAGGTTCTCATTTCGTCTCCCTCCAGCTTTTTCCCCTGCCCAGTACAACGTGGGATCAAGTTTCCATGGGGGACTTTTCCTTTCAGAGCCTTTCCCCCTCCTGCTCTAGGCAGTGGTCAGCAATGTCCATCCTGCCGTATTTCCCCACTGTTATTTCATTATTTCAATCTCACACTGAACCAAAATACTCTCCTTGGTCTTGGGTGGAAGGTAAGACAGGACCTGGCAGCAAAGGAGCACCATTTTCTCCTAAAATTAGGGCCAAAGTCTTTACTTTATACAGGGATTGTCTAAACACCAATGAGTCTTGAAGCAGCGTTTTTATTTCAAAACTGTTCTACATAATTTCATTTTCCAGGAGAAAAGAAAAAAAAGAAAAAAAGCAAAGCCTCTGATGATCTTTTTTGCAACAGGTCCTACAGGTGGGTTGGAAAATTAGCACATCCATTTTTCTTTGTCCCATCCCTATGAAACCCTCACACAAACAAAAGGGCTTAAGGGCTTTTGAGCCAAAAATACTCCAGAGTGCAGAATCCCCTGAAGTGGTGAGGAAGTATTGGGTTTATGCTGAGATAATTTAAAGGCATTCCATGTAAAGAGTAACTGCCTTTGACACAGGCACATTCAAGCTTTAACTGTTATCTCTCAGTAAAAAAATGCCCATGGCATCCAAACAACAAAAAAATACCCTCCATTTTGAAAAAATATTCTGGGGAAAACCAAATTTTGGCAGAAAATTCTGTATTGCAGAATTTTAGACACTGTACCTGACATGGGTAAAAATACCCACAGCTGCAAAGCATTTTAAAAGGAACAGTGGAATAAAAATTAAAAAAAGAAAAAGTAAATTAAAGAAAGGAAATAAAATAATAAAGGAGGCAGCATTTGGAGACTTGGATTAGAAGTGGCAGCTTCCACGATTGGGTGCAGTTGAAAAAAATATGCTGATTTATGTCTTGCTAAAACTAAAAGTCTTTCATGGGGTTATCTGGGACTCCTCTCTAACTGCAAACTGCTGTGTAACAGAGAAAGGCAAAAAATAATAGAATTTACCTTATAAAACAGCCAGGGGTTATGTAACACCTGTTTTACACCCATCTAAAATGATCTAATTTGAAAGCCAAGCAAATTAATGATTTTTTTTTGAGCTCCAGTGCCTTTCATAGCAGTACTTTGGCAACACAGAGAGATGATCTCTAAGTTTACATTGCACTGTAATTGTTGCTGCAGCTCTCCCAGCTTAGCAGCGAGGACACAGGGAAGGGAAAAGCTGTCAGCCAGTTCACAGGAAGGGGAAATTAAATTCTTCATGGACTCATGGAATAATAGAATGATTTGGGCTGGAAAAGACCTTCAAGGTCATGGACTCCAACCCTAATGCCGGCATTACAAGGATTTTTAGAAGCCTCCACATGAAACCTCCTGAAGTTTTTCCATGGAATTACTCATGGAATCCCAGGCTGGTTTGGGTTGGAAGGGACCTTAAAGCCCATCCAGTGCCACCCCTGCCATGGGCAGGGACACCTTCCACTAGCCCAGGTTGCTCCAAGCCCCGTCCAACCTGGCCTTGGACACTTCCAGGGATCCAGGGGCAGCCACAGCTTCTCTGGGCAACCTGGGCCAGGGCCTCCCCACCCTCCCAGCCAGGAATTCCTTCCCAATATCCCATCTCTCCCTGCCCTCTGGCAGTGGGAAGCCATTCCTTGTGTCCTGTCCCTCCAGGCCCTGGAGGTAAGAATTCCTCCTTCGTATCCCACCTAGATTTCCCCTCTTTTCTCTCGCCCTGACTTATTCAAGGAATAATATTTGTTTATCCCTAGGAAGATACCAACACGAAAAAACCAAACCAACCAACGAACAAAACAAACAAAAAACCCAACAAAAAACCCCAAACAAAAACCACCTTCAAACACTGAGCTCAGAAACGATTCCTGGCGTATCTCTCCAGCACTCGGCTCCCTCGTTTCCCGACTGAAACCCATCCCTCAGTCTCAGCACCGCTGAGCTACAGAGACTGCTGTACCCCCG
>VZRE01010126.1:140950-162114 GCA_013396775.1 Cephalopterus ornatus
CCCAGTCCCACCTCCGTCCCTGCCCCTCCCAGTCTCATCCCTGTTCCTGCCCCTCCCGGTCCCATTCCCGTTCCTGCCCCTCCCAGTCCCACCTCCGTCCCTGCCCCTCCCAGTCCCATCCCTGTTCCTGCCCCTCCCAGTCCCATTCCCGTTCCTGCCCCTCCCAGTCCCACCTCCGTCCCTGCCCCTCCCAGTCCCATCCCTGTTCCTGCCCCTCCCAGTCCCATTCCCGTTCCTGCCCCTCCCAGTCCCACCTCCGTCCCTGCCCCTCCCAGTCCCATCCCTGTTCCTGCCCCTCCCAGTCCCATTCCCGTTCCTGCCCCTCCCAGTCCCAGCCCCGGCCGTGCCCGTCCCGGTCCGTTCCTCGCAGCCCCAGGCGCTTCCCCGCCCGCGGGAGCGGCCCGGCCTCATTAGCGGGGCATTCGGTGCGTGCGGTTAATTGAGCCCCGTCCCCACCACCTGCCGCTGCCGAGCCTCATCTGGGCACTAACTGCTCCTAATTGCCGTCATACGGCCCGAGCGCGGGGACAGCCCTGGCAGGAGCGCGGGGACAGCTTGGGGACAGCTTGGGCCGTCGGGCCCCGCTGTTCGCAGCCCCAAGGCACCTCGTGCTCCCGTCGGGGATTCGGCCGCTGTGGCCTCCTGCCCCCCGGGTCCTCGGCGAGCCGCGTGTCGGCGGAGCAGGAACCCACCGGCGCCTCGTTGACCCCGGCAGGGAGCGGGGACATCATTCCAGCATGTGGGGAGCCGTGCAGCTCGTTAATCCGCGCTGCGAATCCCACGGCAGAATCCTGTCACCTGCGAGGAGGAGACGGGACAGAGCCTGGAGGAAAAGGTGCTCCAGAGGGAGCCGGCGGTGAGAGGGAGTGGACAAATTGACCCGCTGTGGCTTTGACATCGGTGTTTGTACATAAACTGCTGCTGTCGAGAGTTTTGTTCCGAGCAAATACCAGCCTTTAATCTCGGAGCATCCAGCAGCATGAGTGGGAAATTCCCAGTTTGCACAGATCTCATACACACACAGCTCGTGCACACGTTGCAAACCAGTTCCCTGCCCTGAGGAGTGGTGGTCTTAAAAGAGCACAAAGTAAATTAAAATGGTCTTTAAAAAACAAGAAGAATTAAATTACAATAGTCCTCAATAACCAGATAAATTACAATAGCAAATAATGTCAAAGAGAAAACCCACTCAATTACAAGGAATAATGTCAAAAAGAAAAGCAGGGCAAAATTCACAAGTTTTTCTGTGCACGGCACATCAGTGTCACTACTTGTAAAGGAGTTTTCCTGTACCCCTTATAAGATATTTCCAGAAACACTAGGAGCACATTCTGAGATTTATTTTTTTTTATAAATACACAGATATTGTGAAAAATGGGTGATTTCTAATCTGCGTCTCCCTCATTATTATCCCACAATGCCCCTCCACCCATCGGGATCGATTTCTTTCCATCAGCATCCCCTTCCCCATGCCTGGGCTCAGGGTTTTCCTGGTCCAGGATTCTCCATGGAGACCCTGCAGCTTGGAAAACAAGAGAATTCTCCCCCAAAACAGATATTGAAGCAATGGTGACACAATTGCTCTCTCAGGAATCAACTTCCCGTGGGCTGCAATACAATTTTCTCCTTCACACTCCTTTTCCCAAGTCCCTACTCCCTACAGCTTCCAGGTGCTGCCACAGACTTCAGGACACTCCAGACCCCCCCTCACTCCTCCTCTGCTGCCCTTGGGCATCTTTTCCTGGGTTAAGCCACTGGCCAGTGGGGTTGTGCAGGGTCCATCCTTGGTTTTCGAGACCTTCCTGAGCAAAGCCCTGAGCAGCCTGGTCTGATCGCAGAGCCAGCCCTGCTTAGGGCAGGGGTTGGACCAGAAACCTTCTGGAACAGTTCCAATCTAAATTAAACCCTCTGTCTCAAGCCCCACATGTCTCCAGCCCCTGTCTCAAGGCAGGGAAAATCCTCTCTGGCAGAGCAGGTCTTTTCCCAAGGCTTCATCAAGCCCTCCATGCAATCAGCCCGGGATGGAAGTGCAGCCAGGCAAAACTGGAAGGAGTTTAGAAACGGTGTTTGGGAGCTCTCACAAGTTTTACTTGTCTTTTTCTGCAGTGGAAAAGTCATGGAATCCCAGACTGGTTTGGGTTGGAAGAGACCTTAAAGGTTGGGTGGACCCAGTTCCACGCCCTGCCATGGGCAGGGACACCTTCCACTAGCCCAGGTTGCTCCAAGCCCCATCCAACCTGGCCTTGGACACTTCCAGGGATCCAGGGGCAGCCACAGCTTCTCTGGGCAACCTGTGCCAGGGCCTCCCCAGCCTCCCAGCCAGGAATTCCTTCCCAATATCCCATCTATCCCTGCCCTCTGGCAGTGGGAATCCATTGCTCCTTGTCCTGCCCCTCCAGCCCTTGGAAACAGTCTCTCTCCATCTTTCCTGTAGGCCCCAACCAGGTCACACCCCAAAGCTTTTCTTCTCCAGGTGAACACCCCCAGCTCTCCCAGCTTTTCCTCCCAGCAGAGCTGCTCCAGCCCTCGGATCCTCTTGGTGCCTCCTCTGGACTCTCTCCAGCAGCTCCATCTCCTCCCTGTGCTGTTCCCAGGGCTGGATGCTCACAAATTCTAAAAATCAATCCTGCTGGATCATTTTACAAACAAACCCCTCACATTTCTTGGACAACAATCAGGGAGGAAAACAGCAGCAGTTGGGGATATGATCCACAGAGGAGGCTGATCCTCTGAAACCCAGCTCCAGTGGATGTGTTGGCTTAAAACACAGGAGCTAAATAGGAGTGAGCTGTGCTGGCGATCTCAGACACTGACCTGATTTCCAGGTGTGCCGAGGTAAAACAGAATGGGGATTTAAAACCTTGAAATATCAGACAGCTTTTCTTTAGGCATCAAAATACGAGCAGTTCCTGGGCTTCACTTGGTGCACCCAGGATTGGGGAGTAATCCCTGTGCCAGACCCCACTTGGACAGCCTCAGCACAAGCTTCCCTGGCTTCCCCCATCCCATGTTTTCAGCAAAGGTCAGACAGGAACATCTCACGCTGGATGCTCTTTGAACATCATTCTATATTGCCCTTTTATTATCCTTTTTCTTTTTCCATCTGTTTCTATAGACACCCCCAGCAGCAGGGAAGCAATGCTGCTTCGGGCTTCAATTCCTACTGATCCACAATTCCCACCACTGATCCCTCGGTAAATACAACCACAGCCCCTTGAATGCC
Organism: Cephalopterus ornatus; assembly: GCA_013396775.1. NCBI lineage: Eukaryota > Metazoa > Chordata > Aves > Passeriformes > Cotingidae > Cephalopterus > Cephalopterus ornatus. The sequence goes on from VZRE01010126.1 coordinate 144,174, forward strand.
AGAGATCTAAAGAAATTGCCTTTTAAGTTGCAGACCTAAAGCTGGCCCATCACAATCCTTTCTCTTGTTGCCTTGCCTGGGATTTCTCTTTATTTTCCTTTTGTGGGTTTGTTTACTCAGTTAAAGATTATCCCGACAAAGGGAGAGAAAGATATTTTATTTTTTAGAAACATTTCAATTTTTTAGGATTGAGTGGGTGTATCCTTTTGTGCCTGAGGACTCTGCTCACCATGCACTCTCCTCTGGGGCAGTGTCAAAAACCCTCTCCTGGGATGTTTTAAAGCCTCTTGATTAACTTCTACAGGAGAAAGTGTTACAATGAAGTGAAAAACTGCTTTTATAATTCCAAGACTTTCCTAAAATGTTTAATTTTGCTGTGTGAGCAACTGAAAAATTGGTGTGGGCAATCTCTATATACTGCATGTCACAAAATGATAAATGCTATGTCATAAATCTGAATTTTGCCGTGCTACACTGAAAACAACACAGAGTTTTAGCTCAGTTTGGCTTCTGCAGGTGATGAGAGGAAGGAATTTAACACTGTGAAGTGTCTCTGTAAGAGGCAGCCCCGAACTGAGTGGGGGTCACTGATTATTGGTATCACTTCGCTGCCTGAAATTCTGGCAGGTTTTCCAGAACACTAAAAGCCCTCTCTAAAATATTTTGGTCACCCTGCGGACTACAATTTCGTAAGAGTGGTTAATAAACTGATGTACTAGGAGAGTGTTAGATGTGGAGAGCTGGTTCCCTCTGGTTCCTTTGCTGCTGTTTCAGAGCTCGGAGCAGCGACACGAAGCCACGCTTTGCACACACCAACTGCAGTGGAGTTGTCCTTTTTTAAAAAAAAAAAAAAAGAGCTTTGAGTGAAGTCTTAAACTCCACAAGTCGAGCTGTGCCGGAACTGCAGAGTTGAGTGCACACGCAGAATCCTTGCCAGCCGTGATCTCTTTGTCCCCTGGCCTGTGAACCCCGGGCTGGGGCTGTGCCGCCCCGGAGATGTGGCAGGACTTCAGGAGAAGACTGGCAGTTTGACACGGGCCTGTCACGCTGCAAGCGGGTCCTTGGTGTGACCCAGGCTCGGGGGCTGCTGCTCCGTCCCCAATAACAGCTGAAGCTGCATCTGCCGCGGTGCTGGGCCCGGCGCTCCATGCTGTGTCACCAGCTGCCTCTGTTTACGCGCGGCCTCGCAGCCTCCTGCCCGCGCCGCAGCCAGGCCCGGCCCCGCGCTCTGCCCAGGCCTTCAGCCATGAGGGCTCCATCCCTGCACCACACTCTGCCCAGGCCTTCAGCCATGAGGGCTCCATCCCTGCACCACACCCTGCCCGGGCATTCAGCTGGGATGGGCTCCATCCCTGCACCACACCCTGCCCAGGCCTTCAGCCATGAGGGCTCCATCCCTGCACCACACTCTGCCCGGGCCTTCAGCCATGAGGGCGCCATCCCTGCACCCCCCTCGGCCCGGGCATTCAGCTGGGATGGGCTCCATCCCATCCCCGCGCTCTGCCCAGGCCTTCAGCCATGAGGGGCTCCATCCCTGCACCACACTCTGCCCGGGCCTTCAGCCATGAGGGCTCCATCCCTGCACCACACTCTGCCCAGGCCCTCAGCCATGAGGGGCTCCATCCCAGCCCCATGCTCTGCCCAGGCCCTCAGTTGGGATGGTCTCCATCCTGGCCCCATGCTTTGCCCAGGCCCTCAGCCATGACAGGCTCCATCCCATCCCCGAGGGATGTCCAGGCCCTCAGCCATGACGGGCTCCATCCCATCCCCGAGGGATGTCCAGGCCCTCAGCCATGACGGGCTCCATCCCATCCCCGAGGGATGCCCAGGCCCTCAGCTGCGCCGGGCTCCATCCCATCCCCGAGGGATGCCCAGGCCCTCAGCCATGACGGGCTCCATCCCATCCCCGAGGGATGCCCAGGCCCTCAGCTGGGACGGGTTCCATCCCATCCCCGCGGGATGCCCGGGGTGCGGCCAGCCTGGACACGGCTGTGCTGGCCCCACGAGCCCTGGGAGACACCACAGTGAGCGGCCGCCACACACAGGGGAGGTTGGGCTGAAAACCCCCACGCTGAAGACAATCATCCTGAAACCTCTCCTTTATTAAAAATAAATAATCTGTGCTGCTCTGCAGCAGCAAAGTGTTGGTCAGACCGATGGCATTCAGCACATCCTGGACTCACCTGCAATATGGAGGCAGTTTGGGGCACCACAATATAAGGAAGATATGAAGCCATTAGAGAGTGTCTAAAGGAGGGCAAAGAGGTGGGGAAGGGCCTTGATTTGAAGCCGTGTGAGGACACTGAGGGCACTTGGTGTGTTCAGCTGGAGAGGAGGAGACTGAGGGGAGACCTCATTGCTGGTACACCTTCCTGGGCAGGGGCAGAGGAGGGGCAGGACTGAGCTCTGCTCTGGGGGACCAGGTGCAAGAGCCAGGGAAGGGCTGGAGCTGTGTCAGGGCAGGGGCAGGTTGGATCTCAGGACAAGGTTCTTCCCCCAGAGGGTGGTTGGCACTGACCAGGCTCCCCAGGGCAGTGGGCATGGCCCCAAGGCTGCCAGAGCTCCAGGAGGGTTTGGATGATCCTCTCAGGCACAAGGTGTGACTCCTGGGGATGAGCCTGTGCAGGGCCAGGAGTTGGACTGGATGATCCCTGTGAGTCCCTTCCAACTCAGCATATCCTGTGACTCTGTGATCCTACACACAGCGATCGCTAACACCACAGTCTGGGGCCAGCTTCCCTCCCAGCAGGTGTGTGCACAAGGTGACACAGAAATCCCTGGAGACAAAGACTTCCTTCCCATCTCTCTGGAGAGGAAGGGGAAGGGCCTGATCCTGCAGTTTTGGTATCACAAGAAGAATCTGTGGGATAAGGCAGCGATCGCACTCCGTCAACTCCCCCTGGCTGCTGCCAACGTCACTCCCTGCTCATCCCTCAAGGATGGCTCTGGGACAGGCAGGAATCCCTTGGACAGAATATAATAATTTTCTTCAACAACTAGACTTTCAAAGCAGTACTAAAACTGGCAATAAATTGTAATAAGAGAGTGTGAGACCTAAAGGCACAGAAGCCTCCCAGGGGCAGGTCTGGCACTGCCCAGCTCCATGTGCTCCAAGTGCCTCTGGGCTCGGCCAAGAGCATCAGTCAACGTGCAACTGGTCCAGATCTCCTGGGAGAGAACCAGGGATGAACTTGGCTGCAGTCAGGGCTGACTCCTGAGACTCTGCCTTTGAGAAAGGTGTAATTAGTCTTGATTACCTAAATGGAAACAAAACATATTAGAGCCTCCTTCAAGTCTGTCCCAGTCACGAGTACCTCTCTGAGTAAAACTCTGTGCACAATTTGAAGGTTCTTTCCTTGGCAGTGATCTGAAAATACTTTTTCAAAATAAAAATACTTCTTTCAATATAAAGTAACTGCTACCACAGTCCTGGCTTCTCTTACTCTCTCTCATTTCTCAGTTTCAGAGTTATTCTGATGCTGAAGAATTACGGCAGAATGAAGTGTGCTGCTGATTTTTGCTTCTTTCTGCTGCCAGAATATTGAGGACACCGGTGTAAGAATCATGAAGGCACCTTGAGCTAAACTCCTGTTCTCCCTAGCCAGGCAAAGTGTATAAAGAAAAAGAATCAAGGAATCATTAAGGTTGGAAGCCCATCGAATCCTCCCTGTGCCCGATGCCCACCTTGTCCCCAGCCCACAGCACTGAGTGCCAGGCCTTCCTTGGGCACCTCCAGGGCTGGGGACTCCAGGGCAGCCCTTGCCAAGGCCTCACCACCCTTTCAGTGAAAAAATTCTTCCTGAGTGAAAAAGTTCTTCCTGAAAAGGAAGTTTGATCCCTAATTCACCAGCAGAACAGGTGGATGCTTCCACCCCTACACTGGAAATGCAATGAGCAGGTTGTCAATAAGAATGCAAAGAGCATTTCCAGCACCTAAACAGTTTTAAACACATTGCGGAAAGACTTGTCACTAGAAATCCTGTTCCCGCTCCAAAGTCAGTGAGAAGGATCCCAAAGGAAGCCCTGGGCCATTAGGCCCGTGTGTCTGTCAGTCTGGAGGGAGGACAAATCCACCTCTGAGAATTAAAGCCACTCACATTACTGCCCATCCACAGACAAAGCCAAGGACAGCAGTGATGGTCCCTCACCTGGAACATTCCCTCCCAGCCAGGACACCTTGAGACAATTCCCTTAGCAAGGGAAAGGGATGAGGGCACTTCCAGTCACTGAGTGCAAGCTCGAGCCACTGGTGCTGTATTTCCCTGCGCTGCTCAGCACGGCAGGTGATATCCTGCCCCGTGGTGGGTAAGTCTGGTCTTCTACAAGGCGCAGAGGTTGCTGTTCACCCGGGATTTCTGGTTCCTGGGTTCCTGTTATTTTGAGAGGGCCATAGTCATGATGCTCAGGCATTGAGCACTTATTACAACGTGAAACAGAGATTCAAATATCTGTTTCTACCAAAACCCACATTTAAAATGCTTTATCTTTACCGAAATATATTAATACCCACTTTTCCTTTAACATGCCTAACCCCTGTCCTGGAAGGCCTTACAGAATAGTCCTGAGTGTGGTCATCAACATGGTGAAGGACCCAGGTTCCAATTCCTTTGGGCACTGAGCTGGATGGGAGTAATGATCTGCTGGCAGGAAGAAAGGCTCTCCAGAGGGACCTGGACAAGCTGGATGGATGGACTGAGGCCAGTGGGGTGAGGGTCAACAAGGCCCAGTGCTGGTCCTGCCCTCGGGCCACAACAACCCCTTGGAATGCTCTAGGCTTGGGCAGAGGGGCTGGAAAGCTGGAAGAGGCCCTGCAGGTGCTGGTGACAGCGGCTGGACATGAGCCCAGGTGCCCAGGGAGGTTTGGAGTGCCCAGCCCTGGAGGTGCCCAAGGAAGGCCTGGCCGTGGCACTCAGTGCTCTGGGCTGGGGACAAGGCGGGCATGGGGCACAGGGGATCCATGGGCTGGGAGGGCTTTTCCAACCCCAGTGACTCTGGGATTCTCTAATTCTGTTTTCATTTCTTTGACCAAACCTCCACCTGGACTCTTAGCACTTATTTACTCTCCAAAGGCAACACCCTCTTTGAAATCAAATTAAAACAGGAATCAAATTTCGTAAGTCCTGCATTTTCCCACATAGGTTTGCAGATACAGAAGGAAGCACTATTTCAAACTAGTTCTTTTCAGATGTTCCAAAAAATTTCAGATCTAAGAGGATTTTTAACTGCTACGGTTCTGGGTATTTTCTTATTTCACTTTCCTATCTGACACCTCGCATGGAAAAATTAAAAAAATCAGTCATAACATTGGACAGTTCTGCACCTCAGAGTGTCACCTCTGCACCAGAATCTTCACATAATTTAAATCATCAATTATTAAAACATTTCTGTTCCTGCCAGTTCAAGAGATTTATTCTGACAAGGGAAGAAATACCAAAAGAGTCAGTAAAAACTTCTGTATTGATCCAATCACTCCACAAAATCCTGGTCCCCCTGAACCCAGTAGCGACATTACCTGTGTTCTACTAAGCAGCCACACCTCAGAGGTTGGCTCTGAGCCTCTCAAAAGAGAGGCTCCACATGGTATTTTCTGCTCAGAATCTGAGGGATTCTGTTTTAATTAAACAGAGATTTTAGGCATGACCTCTAAACTTCCTGAAAATTCAGCCCCGCTGTCCTCCAGGCCAGCAATGACTTTCATATGATGCTTCTCATCTCGTGTAATAAATTCACAGATGGACCATCCTTGTCCTTCCGACGCCTAAGAATAACTCCTAAGTACTGTTCCCAGGGGATTTGATTTAGTTTACACACATCTGCTGAGATACGTGTCTTTGAGCCCAGATTAAGTCTTTGTTTGACTATATTTGAGCATTTGTGAAACTACTTGGCAAGAATGTCCTTATTTTATTCATTCAAAACATGTGCTGATTGTTGCCAGTGTGATCTGAACACCTCCCGTGGAATTGTTTCCTACCCAAACCGGTCACAGGGACAGGGAAACCGATCGCAGAAAATGGTCAACTGTAACAGCCCCCCAAAAATGAATTGCTCTATTTTTAGGCAAATGAATTTCAGACCCAGAGCTTTTCCTAAGCAGACTGGGGCTGTTTTGCTGCGTGGCCCCGGGGCTCAGTGCAGTACCTGCTCATTACTCTGACACGCTGAGAACACACAGGGGAGGTTTCCATTTCTCTCTTGTGAATGAGGAAGGACCAGGAAACAGCAAAACCTAAACTTGTGACTGTCTCTCCAGAGAAAGGTGAGGATGCTGAGACTGGAGAAAAGGAGGCTCAGGGGGGACCTTGTGGCTCTGCAACTCCCTGACAGGAGGGGGGAGCCGGGGGGGGTCGGGCTCTGCTCCAGGGAACAAGGGACAGGAGCAGAGGGAACGGCCTCCAGCTGTGCCAGGGGAGGGGCAGGTGGGACATGAGGAGGAATTTCTCCCTGGAAAGGGTGGTCAGGCCTTGGCAGGGGCTGCCCAGGGAGGTTTGGAGTGCCCAGCCCTGGAGGTGCCCAAGGAAGGCCTGGCCGTGGCACTCAGTGCTCTGGGCTGGGGACAGGGTGGGCATGGGGCACAGGGGATCCATGGGCTGGGAGGGCTTTTCCAGCCTGGACAATTCTATAATTCTGTGATTCTATGAGACCAGGGGTGTAGCTTGCAAAAGCAAAACACATTTTACAAAGAACAAATGACACTTTCTTCTTGAGTGTAAACCACCGAGTCTTTCACACACCAAGACCCCAAAGCTGATACCACTGAGCCTGCAGCGAGAGTCTGTGCAGCCCAGCACCTCAGGATGACTCAGGGCTTGAGGTTTGGGCAAATCTGTGTTTTCCAAATGCATTATTGTTCCGATCTGTTCTCAGGAGCTCTTGCCTTTCCCCACCAGCGAAAGCTCTCGAGATCAAGTCACTTCCATGGACTTCCCTAAAGGGAACTGCGTGATCTTTAGGGCCCCTTCCAGCTCAAGCCCTTCTATGATTCAATGACTCCCCATTGCAGAGGCTTTATCAGGACCCAAGGAGCATCTCCGAGCACAGCACAGAGCAGCACCAGCAGCTGCACAAGCCAAAGCAAAGGAAGAGCCTCTTCCCCGAGCAGCAAGTAGGAGATGCGCACGAAGAACACACAGGTGCTGCTGTGCACCCCTAGGCTTTTGAGAAAGCTGCTGCCTCCTTGTAGAAATAGGTGGGTTATGGTTGATCAGATGTGCTGATGTCACAGGAATCCCAGCCAAGGGAAGGCAGAGCCTGAGAACCTCCACAGCCCCTCACACCTGACCACGAAGAGCCAGCCCAGGCTGCCTGGAGCTTCTTCCACCAGACCCTGCTCCCCGTGATGGTGGAAACGCAGCTTTGAGGTCACTGTAGGCAGAGCTGTGCCCAAAAGCAGAGTCACTGTGACACTTAACTGGGGCTGATGGCTCCAAGTGCAGCTGCAACGAGACCTGCCCTGCTCAGAGCACAGTCCAGGAGTTTTGGGAAGCATTACCCACATAGTGCCAGTCGCTTCTTCAGGCTACCTAGAAGTCTAGAACTGAGACTTTTTTTCCTGTTAGAAGTGCTAAATTCTGTATTTTTCCTTCCAGGCCATATTTGTGTTGCATTTTCTTCTGTTTACAGCACCCCTTGCTTAGGAGCGTCAGTAAAGTCAGCCAGAAGTTGGACTTCAATGATCCTTGTGGGTCCCTTCCAACTCTGGAGATTCCATGATTCTCAAGTCCGTCCAAATTTGTTCCTCTGATGTACCTGGGTTATGTGAGGAACTTCTCACCTCCAGCTCAATCTGGGAAACAACAGCAGTGCCCTCACATATTATTCTACCTTTAACTCAGAATGAAAATCAGTTTTAAAAATGAAAAACAACTAAAAGCTCTTCCATTCCAGGATATTCTTAAGCATCCTGGGCAGGAGCTGCGTTGCCCAAAAGTAGGTTGACAAGTCCCTGGCACGACTTTCAAACTGGATGAAGCAAAGCTCTTAAAACTCCTTTTATTTTAACTCCCCATCTCCAGGGGTGGCCACGTTCCCCTGGCACAGGGGAACCACACTGCAGCTGGCACCATCCCAGCACTCCCAGTTTGCACTGGACGGGAGCAGGGCAGTCACTCCCCACATTCCTATCCAATTTCTGTAGGATTTCAATTGCAATTCTTAGCTCCCCCTTTCTATTTTGTTTTAACCACAGAATCATGGAATATCCCAGCTGTTCCTTCTGCACTGGTGAGTGCTGCTCACAGCAGGCACAGCGGGGAGGGGACAGAGGAGCTCAGAGGACACACAGACACGCTGTGGCTTTGACAAGGGGCTCTGAAAGTGCAGCTGACAAGTGCTCAGTTGTCCACAATAGCTGTGATCTCCTCCAATGCCCTCACCAAGCACTGGGGCACTTGGGGATATGGTTTTGGCCCTTGGGGACGTGGCTCAGGGGTGGTGATGGTGCTGCTGGGTGACAGTGGGACTGAGTGATCTTTAAAGTCTCTTCCAACCGTAATGATTTTTTAAGCAGAGCAACAGCAAAGGTGGGTTGGAACCCAAGCATCCTCTAGGATTTGGGAAGACTGGGATCACACCTCAGATTTGAGGTGACCTGTCTATCTGCCCTTATAGTGGCTCAGTTGCCAGCCCCTGAAATGGGGCACAGAGCAGTTCTGTACATGCCAGGGCAGGTGGTGCCAAGATAACCCTGTAGTTCTTGTGGCAACAGCAACTCATGCGGGTTGTCCCACCTGGGACATGGTGAGCTCACTATGACACTGTCCCAGCAGGACACATTTCCTTTGCCATGGCCCTCTCTGGAGCACCAAACGAGGCTGGGAGCAGGTGAGGGACCAGGGTTACAACACAGAGCCCCCTTGACAGGAGGGGGGAGCTGGGGGGGGTCGGGCTCTGCTCCCAGGGAACAAGGGACAGGAGGAGAGGGAACGGCCTCCAGCTGTGCCAGGGGAGGCTCAGGTTGGCCATGAGGAGGAATTTCTCCCTGGAAAGGGTGGTCAGGCCTTGGCAGGGGCTGCCCAGGGAGGTTTGGAGTGCCCAGCCCTGGAGGTGCCCAAGGAAGGCCTGGCCGTGGCACTCAGTGCTCTGGGCTGGGGACAAGGTGGGCATGGGGCACAGGGGGATCCATGGGCTGGGAGGGCTTTTCCAGCCTCAGTGACTCTGGGATTCTGTGCAGCTGCAACCAGAGGAGATGTCGGAGAAAGGAAGGACACGGGAGCGCCTGGAAGCAGAGCAGGAGGAGCGGATGCTTTGCAAACATTCCGTGTTCAGCCATGGGGAGGGAGGTACCCTGATTTTATTCCAGCACATGGCACTCTCAGTGTGACTCCGTGTTGGCTGCTGTGCCTGCAGGAAGGCAGGGAAGGAATGCAAACCCTGGCACACGAGAGCGCCCGTCCATCCTCGGCAAGAACTGACGGGAGCTTTTTGTCCGCCTGCCAAAGGCAGAGAAGAGCAGCAGCATTTACCTGGAACAGATGGGCCTTCCCGGGCAGCCAGGCTTAATTAACCACCCAGACAAGGGACCGGCCCCAGGCCCCGCCGCAGCGGTGCAGGGCACGGCCCAGCCAGCAACAGCCCTGGGCTCAGCACAGCCAGCCAAAGGTGTCCCTAGTTCTCTGCTCTCCCTGCCTCCCCCACATCACACCCTGGCACCACAGCCTGGCCCAGGGCCGGGCACGGGATGGGGAACCCAAAGGCCAAGGACGTTTCCCTTCCAGGACAGGACTGAGAGCCTGCCAGGGAAATGCCCGCTGGGCAGAGGTCACCTGTGCTGCCCGGGGCCGCCTCAGTCCTCGGTCTGGTCAGAAGTGAAGAGCTGCAAAGTTCACTCTGCAGCGGTCCGAGGCAGATGGGCAGGGAGAAGGGTGAGGAGCACGAAGGGATTTGGCCCGTGGGGCTGGAGGAACCCTCCTCACTTCACCAGGTAACGACCTTCCCTTCATTTTCCTGCCCACACCTGGCTCTTCCCACCACACCCAAGAGCCATCAGTGAGTCCCCATGTGCCTCTTTCACAGAATCCCAGAATCACTGAGGCTGGAAAAGCCATCCCAGAGTCTCCCCTGTGCCTGATGCCCACCTTGTCCCCAGCCCAGAGCACTGAGTGCCACGGCCAGGCCTTCCTTGGGCACCTCCAGGGCTGGGCACTCCAAACCTCCCTGGACAGCCCCTGCCAAAATGACAGTAATTGTTGCTAGTTGTCAGCCCTGGTTGAGACAGTGCCTCTCGTTCAGACTCTGCATTTTCTGGCTTTCAAACTCACACAGTCACTGTCTTAACTCATCCTTCTCCTTTTTCTCAGCTTAAAGAAAATAAATAAAATAAAATCTCTTAAACATCTGAACCCCTAAACAAGAAAACCAGCATATTTTTCCCCTCATCATAATGGCCCATAACTGCTTTTCTGCACACAACTCACACTGGGGGCTTTGAAATGTTAAATTTGCAAAACTAAAATGTTAAGTAATGAAATCTGTGTATGGGACCTGTTGGGAGTTACACGGGGCGTTTCTCTGGAAGAATTTCTCCATGGGAAGGTGGTCGGGCACTGGAAGGGGCTGCCCAGGGAGGTGGAGGCACAGCACATGGAGGAGTCTCAGCCCTCCCACTCACCTCCCTCAGGCAACTCTCGGCAAGCAGCACACAACTCCCGATCATTAATGATTCATTATCTGTACCCCTCTCTCTCCCCTCTTTGTTCCAACTGTCACAGTGTCGTTCTTTGTCTGTTTACTGTGTATTACTGGCCAATAACACTTTGCGGAGTCTTTAGAAAGGGCTGTTTACTCAGAGTCAATAACACATTCACCCACGAGCAGTTAATGCTCTCACATCCACTAAGGGGGACAGGTTCAGGGGGCTGCACAAATCCCACAGCATTGTTCCTGGGGATTTGAGCACCAGCTCCTGCTTACCCTCCCTGGAAATCTGCATTTAATGCCATGTGTATGGTAATGAGGGTGCAGTGCACTGACATTGCCGTGGCTGGTAACCCAAACAGCTTCACAGAATATACTTTTTATGTCATTGTCACTCGCTGATGGGGCCGTTGGTTGGCTTTAGTTGATAGGACAAAGGTGAAAGTCTAACTGCAGCTGAAGAATTCCTGATCAGGAGAATCAGGAGGAGATAGAATCCAGCTGCATAATCCAGAACAACGCACTGCAGATGACCAAAGACGTGCAGCTACAGCAGAGACCAGCTCCCAGGACTGTGGCAGGGAGTGACAGGACAAGGGACAGTGGGTTTAGTCTGAAGGAGGGCAGGGTTAGGTGGGATATTGGGAAAGAATTCCTGGCTGGGAGGGTGGGGAGGCCCTGGCACAGGTTGCCCAGAGAAGCTGTGGCTGCCCCTGGATCCCTGGAAGTGTCCAAGGCCAGGTTGGACGGGGCTTGGAGCAACCTGGGCTAGTGGAAGGTGTCCCTGCCCATGGCAGGGGGTGGGACTGGGTCCACCCAACCTTTAAGGTCCCTCCCAACCCAAACCATTCCATGATTCTGTGATTATTTGTACCCTGCTTGGGCGATGGATTCAAGACCTGCAACCTAATCACTGGGAACCTCCATGAGGAGACACCTGGCTCAAGAGCAAACCTGCAAAATCAGGACATGATATAAAAATATATAATATATAAATATATAGAACATGTATAAATGATAGAGAGATAAAGAGATAGAGAGATAGATAGATAGATAGATAATTTGGGCGGTTTTAGAAAGGGAATATCAGAACTGACTCCGTGGTATCCAGCACCACGTTTGCAAGCATATAGATTCGGGTAAAATTCATTTTCAAACCAAAGAGATACTAAGGTTTCTCTAAAATAAAGTTGAAGAAGTGTAGTTAGTTCGTGCTTTGGAACTCCAGGATCTGTCAGGCTTTAGCCTTTGAAAATGATCTGTTCCTTCATTTAGTTTAATCCTCTCTGGATTTCCATCCATTACTTAGAAGTGTAAAGTGAGTTGTTTATGCAAACAATTAAAATGATAGTTTTCTGATTTTATATGCAGAATCATGAAATTCCACTACAATGCACCATTACCATGGGAATATTTGCACTTTTATACTAGCTCCCATACAAGGAATTCGGAGTTCTCTGAAGAAATGGCCACTTTGGCCACTCAAATTTATATTGTCAAATGGACAAGGAAGCCACATTCCTGCAATATTGAATAAACTGTGTTCAACATGATGTGAATGTTTTATAAATCCAGCTGGTCAAAAAACTGTTGCTTTGGAATAAACACTCAGTGTAAATCAATATTTAGTTTCACAGGAGTTCCTGTGTGTTGTTCCAGATGTTCCCAAGTGGGTTGTGTGAAGAGAGATCAGGATTCAGGGTTGTCTTGCTGAAGGTCTAAATCACAGAATCCCACAATCATCAGGGATGGAAGGGACCTCCAGGATCCTTCAGTCCCACTCCAGCACCACCAGGATCACCCCTAATCCATGTCCCCAAGGGCCACATCCAGACACCTCTGGGGCACTCCCAGACACAAGGACTCCACTACCTCCTGGGACACTTACTCCAAGGCCTGACCACTCCTGCAGGGAAAAAGTGCTCTAATCTCTAATCCCTCCTCACTGGTGCCTCAACACTTCCTGTGCCATCACCCAGAGCCAGCCCCAGCTCTGCTCAGAGCAAAGCAACTCCTGCAAGTTAAATAATTACCTAGAAAGAGAGCCCGTGTTTCTTCCATCTAATTAGATAATATGCCCACATGTTTAGCACCAAGGTATCCACTCCTTAATTGGAAAAAGTCAAGGGCACAGACTAATTAGCAGCATTAATCAAAAGCAGAGGTCTAATGATAATTAACAACACATCCCCACTACAAACCAAATCCCTTTATTAGAAGGTGCTTCAAATCGTAAAATTAAATGAACAGAGGTTTACAATAAGTGTTTCCAATTGCCATCTTCTGGCAAAGCTACGCAGTATTTCCCCAAAATAAAGGAGAGGAGCCAGACTAAAGAACGATACTCCCCAGGATTCCTGTAAGAAGTTTGTCCTGCCATTTGCAAAAAACAAAAGAAAGCTTAAATTCCTCAATTCCTGGACAATTCTCCATGTTATTGCAGCCACTGAGGGCCAGTGGCCAGAGCAGTGTGTGTTCTTGGTAGGGCCAAATGCTCCCTCCCATGCCCACACCAGCAAAATAAACCCCCACGGGGGGAAGGGCAACAGCAAAATCTTGCCCTGGGGGTAGTTTTGCTGCTCTCCGCAATCTCGGGAGGCTACAAGTCCTAAAAACATTGGCAAAGACCTAATGCTTTGTGAAATAAAGGACTAAGGAGCTGTAGAACCCCCCCCAAACCTCAGACCCACTGTACATTTTTGCAGGGCTGCAGGAACACCAAATTTCATCACCTTTCTTTAGCGGCCGTGGGGTGCTTTGTGTGTGTCCATGCCGGATCCTGAGGGAAAACCTCCCAGGACTGGAAAGCCACCAGCAGCTTTCCAGAGGCTGAAGCTGACAAAAGGGAGAACAGAAATAAAGCCCCCTGAGGCCCAGCCCTCCCACGTCCCTCAAACCAAGGGCATTGGGATTTTTGCTGCTGCACATCGTCCTCTTCCCGAAGGACGGGGACACGGAGCTCCAGTGGAACAGCCCCTGACACAGAATAAATCCAGCTCTCTGGCAGCCCCACACAGCCTTTAAATCATCTGGGTATTTCCATGGTACATCTTGGTGAAGAGACCAAGCAAACCAGGGGAACCAGAAGTTATCATTTCATTTGCTGTGTGGACTAATTGCCATCAATACCGATTAGGCCTTGGGGATGCCACTGCATTTAAAGCCTGCAGCCAGTGAAATCCCAGCTGACGCAGGACCTGCTTTGGGAAACACTCACTGCACGTTCCTGTGTTTGTATTTATCTGGCAGAAGTGGGAAGCTGATGGTCCCACGCTGGGGACAATGCCAGCAGAAGCTGCAGCACTGAGCAGCTCTCCCCCGCCAGGTGCTGATCAGTGACAGAGCGATTGAAGTTCTTCCAAAACTGAGTATTCTGAGCAAAAAACCCAACCCCTCCTGAGTGTTTCACAGCCCCAGAAGGCATTTGACAGTCCTAGCTCAGTGCTGGCTCTTAACGAATAGAAATCACCAGAGGCCAGGTTCTGCACCCCCTGACTGCAAACCCTGTGGGGTTTAACTGACTTCACTAAGGAGGCACAAATTCATGAAGAATTTGACTTAAGAAGTCATATTTATATTATTATATAAATATATTTTTAAAAATTTTTTAAATTGCATGACAGGCCGTGAAAACCATGGGCCAGCTACCAAATTCTCTGGTGGTAGGACACCAAATCACATCTCGACTGATCTTAGAGGATGTATCAAGGCAGCACAGGCAAACAGAAGCATCCTAATAAAGAGGACAAATTAATAATATTAGCCAGGCAAATTAATTCTCTGTAATCTATCTTCCAATTCATAACTATTAAACCAGAACTTTTTAAGACTTCTCTGTATTATGATACCTCACGAGCAGGAAACGGGATTTCATTAATAGGCTGGGAAAGGGAATGCTGAGTTCAATCAATAATGAAACACTCCCATGATTTGAATTAAAGCTTCAACCATTAAAAAATAAGGTAACTAAAGTACTTTTCTGTGCATCTGGCTTGCAAACAGCCATGTCCAGAGCTCAGGGGTGGAAAAGAGTTAAATATTCCATGGAAAAAAATTCACATACTACCTTGTTTGTATAAAAATTGTCTATGCAATTAATACTACTTGGAGTAATAAAAGTAGATATGGATTTATTCCATACAACACACCCAGAGCAAGTTGCAAAAATATGCAGCAGCAGGTGAAAATGTCCTTTGTGGCAACGTGGAATTTTTTTCCAAGACTTCAGAGAGCACCATCTTTAGGAAAGGGGATACAGTATTTCCTGAAATGGAAGGATAATTTTCCACTGGAAAAGGGGCCACATCTTCCCAAACAAAGGAAGTGTCGAGGATAAGCTCTGTTTCCTGCAAATCCATCTGGGAAATACAGATATGTGTGTGTATATATATATATATATATATATATATATAAAATCCTATAATCATTGAATAGAATCCCTGACTGGTTTGGGTTGGAAGGGACCTTAAAGCCCATCCAGTGCCACCCCAGCCATGGGCAGGGACACCTTCCACCAGCCAGGATGCTCCAAGCCCCGTCCAACCTGGCCTTGGACACTTCCAGGGATCCAGGGGCAGCCACAGCTCCTCTG
The DNA here is from genome assembly GCA_013396775.1 of Cephalopterus ornatus. NCBI lineage: Eukaryota > Metazoa > Chordata > Aves > Passeriformes > Cotingidae > Cephalopterus > Cephalopterus ornatus. The sequence goes on from VZRE01010126.1 coordinate 159,400, forward strand.
GGCAACCTGGGCCAGGGCCTCACCTCCCTCCAGCCAAAAACTTCCTCCCGCTCTCCCGTTTGGAATGGCATTTTAAGCAATCTTTCAAGGAACAAAATAGTTCTCAATAAAAAAGAAGGTTCTCACCAGGTTGCAAAGACAGGAAAGGGACAAGGAAGTTGGGGCAAAACTGAGCCGTGTGCCTGTGTGTCACAAGTGAAGGATGACCCCAAGGGGGTAAAAGCTGAGGGCAATGAGTCATTACTGAAGTAACCCCCGAAACCTGCTCTTGTCTCTGCCTTGAGCAGTGATATCTTTCAAAACAAACCCGCAGAGGCATTTTCGGGGGGATCTGCACAGGAAGCACACCTCTCTCCCAAAGACAAATCTGAAACCACAGCAGAGAACACAACCACCACAAGCAGACAGAGTAAAGATACACACGAATAACAACAATTAAACTGACTTCTCCTTTCAGTGGTCCATGCTGTGCTGGAAGATTTCATAAAGTCCTTTTGAGTTCTGCCAAGGGAGGTCCCAGTCTTCCAACGTGGCGATGAAAACTCGCCAACACACTCAAAGAGCATTAATAGGTGTATATTGAATTTTAACACAAGCACTTTCTCCCAGACTCCCAAATTACTCCTCTTCAGTGGCTTTTCCAGTACTTTTTTCCTAGAGAAACAGCATCACCTTCAGGCCAAAAAAAGACACATTCCAATTTCTTGAATAGGGAAAGCCTTAAAAAAAATGCTTCTGAAAACCTTGCACGTTTTTAATTCCTTTCTCATCCGAGCTGGCAAAACATGAACAGACAAAAAAGAAAAATTCTAGGGTTGTACACCAATCTAAAATAAAATACAGGGAAGGGTCAGTGTGTCCTAGTTTTGGATCCACTCAAGTTTCAGAAGGGTCCACACAGTTGAGCTCAGAACAGTTTTCCCAGGAGCCAAGTACCTTGGCAATTACCCTGCACCCTGAACCCCCAGCACCAAGAACACAGACAAAACTGTCAGCGAGGTGCATGAGCAGCAGCAAACAGGATGTGTCGGGGTGTGCAAGCAGAAGGAGCTCTCAGCAGAAATTCAGTCCCTCAGAAACCACACTCCTGCTGCAAATTCACACATACAGTACGAAAACCACAGAGGGAAATGTTTCTGCCACTGCCCCAAACAGCAACTCCCCTCTCTGCCCTGGACAGAAACCAACCCCCTCTGCCCAGAACAGCACAAACTGAGCAGCCTGGGCTGGTGGAAGGTGTCCCTGCCCATGGCAGGGGTGGCGCTGGAGGAGCTTTAAGGTCCCTTCCAGCCCGAACTATCAAATGATTCTAAATTACATTCGATTCACTGCAGCAGAGGAACCACAGTGAACCCTCCGTGTTGTTTTATGTAACCCTGTTTTGCAACAAGAGCAGCTGGGAGCAGAGGGCAGACGCCTTCCCTGAACAGGAAATTCAGCATCTCAGCTGCTTCCTCAGAACACCTCCCTCCCCCCAGGGTCAGCCTTTCACATGTCACGAGATGCTCTTCATCCAGCACCGACCTCCTGCCAGCACCACATCGGATATTCCTCAGGGAGCAACGGCTCATCCAGGGACAGGCACAGAAACAGGGATTTATGTAGAAGCAAAGGCTGGTTGGGGTGGAAGGGACCCTAAAGGCCATCCATCCCAACCCCTGCCATGGGCAGGGACACCTTCCACCAGCCCAGGTTGCTCCAAGCCCCATCCAACCTGGCTTTGGACACTTCCAGGGATCCAGGGGCAGCCACAGCTTCTCTGGGCAACCTGGGCCAGGGCCTCCCCACCCTCCCAGCCAGGAATTCCTTCCCGATATCTCATCTAACCCTGCCCTCTGGCAGTGGGAAGCCATTCCCCGTGTCCTGTCCCTCCATCCCTTGTCCCCAGTCCCTCTCCAGCTCTCCTGGAGCCCCTTTGGGCCCTGGAAGCCCCCAGCGGAGACTCCCCAGAGCCTCCTCTCCTCGTCCCTGCGCACACACACGAACACACTCAGCAACAGGACTGAGGAAATCTGCAAGGCCAGTGAATGTCAACTGTGCAATTTCTTCCCGGTTTTCTTTGGAAAATAAAGTCAGTGTGTCCTACAGCAGAGCCCAAGACCAGGCTCCCCACTGCATTCCAACTTCCAAACTGCCAAAGAGGCAGTTTTTCACCCCTGTTTGTGGCCCTCCCTGCCTGCCTCAGGTCTGCTCCCCAGGGAGAGCCCTTTGCTGAGTCCAGAATCAGCAACAGCTACCAGTGGAACCAGTGCTTCTATCTATAATATATGTATTCGCCGCTAAGTCCCAGACTGATCATGATTAGAGGGAATTCATATTTATACTGGTAATTGCTACGACTTGGTGACTTGTCTAAAAATTCGTGAAAAGTGAATTGTGATTCTGCTTTGCCCCCAACAGAGAGGATAATCCCAAAAACGTCATTCCTGAGTTTAATCCTAGTAACAAGACCTGCCTGTAACTCACCCTGAAATCACTGAAGATCTCACTTGTTGATGTATTTGTAGTTTAAAGACGTGGAGGCGCGGGGAATGAACAGAAGAAGGGAGAAGGAAGTGTTAAAGGGGGAGGAAAGCGCGACGTCAGCGCCTTCAGCACGAAAGCCTGGGAGAGCAGAGGCCGCGCCTTCACCTGGGGAAGGAACAGGGAGAAAACACAACAATTTTTGGGGACCGTGAGAGGAGGGGCTGGGGGCGGGGCCTGGCGGCTGGGGGC
>VZRE01010126.1:162343-176653 GCA_013396775.1 Cephalopterus ornatus
GTGGTGCCCCCCCGCTCTCCCTCACGCTGTGCTGGGGCGGTGGAGCGGCTCCGCAGAGCAGCCGGAGCGGGGCCGGCCGCGCCCGGGCCGGGGAGGGCTTTGGGCGCCTGTCCCGCTGCTGCAGCTGCGCTCGGTGCCCCGGGATTCCTGGAAATTCTCTGTGGGCGCTGTGTGGGGCCCGAAAGGGTGTCCCCGCGGCGCCTCTCGGGGTGACACGCCCGAACCGCACACTGAGCACAAACCCCCTGGGCTTTACCTTGGGCAGCGTCACGGCCCGCGGAACTGAGCCCGGTGACAGCGCGAGGTGTGGGCTGGGTGTGGGTTACTGCAGCAAGGCCTGGTGTCGGTCAGGAAGGGCGGGCGGCGCTGGGCTGTCCCTGCTGTCCCTCCGCTGTGTCACTCACACCGCCGTGTCCCCCGGAGCACCCCGCGGGCTCGGAGCCGTGCCCCGCCGAGCCCCGCCGCTCCCTCCGCGGCTCCTTGGGGACGCCTGTGCTGAGCGGGATCCCCCGCGGTCTGTTGGGTCTGTTCTTCTGCTTCGCTCCGTCTTTTCATTAATGAGCTTGATGACAGAAAAGAGAGTCACTGGGGCTGGAAAAGCCCTCCCAGCCCATGGATCCCCCTGTGCCCCATGCCCACCTTGTCCCCAGCCCAGAGCACTGAGTGCCACGGCCAGGCCTTCCTTGGGCACCTCCAGGGCTGGGCACTCCAAACCTCCCTGGGCAGCCCCTGCCAAGGCCTCACCACCCTTTCCAGGGAGAAATTCCTCCTCATGGCCAACCTGAGCTTCCCCTGGCACAGCTGGGGGCTGTGCCCTCACCAGTAGCACTGTGGCAGCCCGTGGAAAAAGGGCTGCTGGTTAATGCACTTGGATTATTAAGGTTAAATTATTTTCATATCCTTAGAAATGATTTATCCAAAGTCCCCCAGCAACAGAGTGTGGGAATGACACCACAGCTCTCAGTGCAGCTCCCTGGTTCGTGTGCTTTCAGTGGTAAAGGTGGTTATATTTGTCCCCAGGGGGTGTCACAGGACGGTCCCACACTCTGCTCGGTGGTGCCAGGGGCAGGACAAGGAGCAGTGGCCACAAACTCAAACACAACAAGTTCCACCTCAACATGAGGAAGAACTTCTTTCCATGGAAGATGGAGAGTCCTGGAACAGCTGCCCAGGGAGGGTGTGAAGTCTCTCTGGAGACATTCCAACCCCCCCTGGACACATTCCTGTGTCAGCAGGTGACCCTGCCTGGGCAGGACACTGGACTGAGCGATCTCCAGAGGTCCCTTCCAACCTCAGCTATTCTGGGATTTACCTGTACAGGTTTAACACATTCCCCTGCTGACTTCCCTGCCTGGAACATCTCCTGTGCTGTCGCTCTCTGTCTGTCTCGATATTCCCATCAGTAGATTTCTGTAAATAAAAGCACCATCTGCTTGTTTGGAAGAACAGAGTGTGTTTTCTGCTTAACTGAGGTGGAGCTTTTCTGAAATATGAGCCAGTGGCTTTCGAAACTTCAGAACTGCTTACTTTTTTTCTGATTGGAACCCAACCCAGCCTGAACCTGAGAGCCACTGAGCTGATCCAAGGGCTGGAGCCCCTCTGCTCTGGGGCCAGACTGGGAGAGCTGGGGGGCTCACCTGGAGGAGAGGAGGCTCCAGGGAGACCTGAGAGCCCCTTCCAGGGCCTAAAGGGGCTCCAGGAGAGCTGCAGAGGGACTGGGGACAAGGGCTGGAGGGACAGGACACAGGGAATGGCTTCTCAGTGCCAGAGGGCAGGGTTAGATGGGATATTGGGAAGGAATTCCTGGCTGTGAGGGTGGGGAGGCCCTGGCCCAGGTTGCCCAGAGAAGCTGTGGCTGCCCCTGGATCCCTGGAAGTGTCCAAGGCCAGGTTGGATGGGGCTTGGAGCAACCTGGGCTAGTGGAAGGTGTCCCTGCCCATGGCAGGGGTGGCACTGGATGGGTTTTGAGGTCCCTTCCAGCCCCAAACTCCAGCTGTGGATGATGTGGAAGTGTGAGACAGAGTTTTGGAAGCACCTGCGGCTCCAGGCAGCTCCCAAGGGAATTCCTGGGAACACAGGCTGGATGAGGAGGGACTGTACTCACTGGTGTTTCCATGGCTTCTCTGCAGGGATTCCTGGAGCTCTGAAGAGGAGGAGTCACAAAAGCTGAGCAGAGTTCCCACAGAAGTGGTTTTCCCCTGGAATTTGCCCTTGGAGTTTCCCTGGCATTGATAGGTCTGCAGAGGACACCCAGCTTTAGAGAGCTGTGCAGCCCTGGAGATAAACATGTTATAGCACATTTTCTCACGTATTTGAAGGGGCTGAACACACATCTTTGCTTGGAATATGCATCATGTAGGACACTGGTGGTGTTCAGCATCCAGAGCCCTCCAGGAGCTTCTCAAGATTCCAACAGTGGGATAGTTGCTATTCCTGACAGCATGGGGAGCGAGGATCCAAGGTATGTAAATCCAAGTGCACTCCACCGCTCCTGGAGTGCTTGGAACATGGCCTGGATTAATTGCAGGGATTAACACAGAAAGGAAATAACTTGTGAAGTGAATTCAGGGTCCTCAAGGCTTTCTCTTTACAGGAAAATTGGGAACCACCTGGAAAATCCCACCCTGCAGGTGCAGCTCTTGTTTAAATGCTTCTCATGCTGGAATGAATTAATGAAGGGAACCAAACTGAAGGAAAAGAGTGTTCTCTTTGTCTGTGGAATTAAGATTGTCAGTTGTACAGGTGCAAGTTCCCAGCATTCAGCCAGTGACTTCCTCCAGCCGTGCCAGAGCTTTGAGCACAGGAAGATTGACTGCTCAGATAAGGGGTTCCTTTAACTCATTTTATTTTAACACCTGGATTATATACTGTGTTAATATATGGATATGTAAACATGAGTGTGACCGTAATACGCTCTGTCATGATTTTCAATTGTAAGATGTTTGTTTTGCAGAGAAAATAATTTCAGTTGTGTTTTCAAACAGTTCTAAATAAAAAGCAATTTATTTTTATTAAACTTGTGGAGGGGATTCTTTAGAAATAGTTGTATCCTTGCCCAGCTAATTCAAAACCAGATCCTGTGAATATTAATACCCCGAGGATATTAGAGTAGAATAATAACATTGAAGAGAAGGAATATTTTAACAGATCTTATGCATTTAAAATTATAATATAAATTCCATAACTTCCTTATAATTAATTTTTCTTTCCTGACCTACCCTCTTTCTGAAAACAGTTTTTGTAAGTGATGAGTTCGTGTAATATTTCAAAGTCGACCAATGTTTATTCTCATTGTATTTGCAAAGTTGGAGTGAGTGGCATAGAATTTCCAGATGCTCTCTTAATGCAGAATTAATAGAAATAATCATACAGTGGTTTCTGCCTTTATTTGAAGTGGTAAGAGCCCTTTCCATGTTAAAAAAAAGGAAGTGCTATTGCCATAAAATTGACTAAACTTGTCATAAAATTTAAGGATCGTGGTCCTCCCCCAAAGCTGTAACTCTCTGAGTACCACTGTCCTCTCCTAAACATTGGAGAGGTTAAAGTAACTCTGTGAATAGACCTTGGGTTATCTGCAAGTAATTTACTGGGGTGATTTAGTGGGATGAGTTGCTGAATGTGATTTTTTTTCCATGTATTTGTAGGTACAGAAGCAAAATGTTTGTTTCCCAAGCAGCGGGGTTTATTTGTTAGTCTCCATGGGAACCCTGATGGATGTGCCAATGCCTTTCTGTCGACTTGGTGAGTACCTGAACCTTTCTGTTATAGAGGATTGTTGTTATAGGGAATTTTTCACTGATGATTCTGCTGAATTACCACAGTAAGGGGCTGTTGTGTGTTCATCGAGCTGTCCCTGGAGTCATTCACAGGATAAGGATCTTGTGTCTTGTATCTACACACTCCATTCTGTGCTTAAACCATGATCAGGGGGATGGACCCCCTCTGCTGTGGGGAAAGGCTGGGGAATTGGGATTGTCCAGCTGGGAGAAGAGGAGGCTCCAGGGAGACCTGAGAGCCCCTTCCAGGGCCTAATGGGGCTCCAGGAGAGCTGGAGAGGGACTGGGGACAAGGGATGGAGGGACAGGACACAGGGAATGGCTTCCCACTGCCAGAGGGCAGGGATAGATGGGGTATTGGGAAGGAATTCCTGGCTGTGAGAGTGGTGAGGCCCTGGCCCAGGTTGCCCAGAGAAGCTGTGGCTGCCCCTGGATCCCTGGAAGTGTCCAAGGCCAGGTTGGATGGGGCTTGGAGCAACGTGGGCTAGTGGAAGGTGTCCCTGCCCATGGCAAGGGTGGCACTGGGTGGGCTTTGAGGTCCTTTCCAGCCCAAGCCATTCCATGGTTCTGCCTCTTTGAGTGTCCAATGAGCTCTTAGTTGGACATGTTGGTTTTCATCCCTTATTGAATTTTTTCAGCACTTCTTAGTTTCTGGATTAGCGGGTAAAACAAACATAGTTTGGCTGAGCTGTAGTTGTGGTGAGAAAGTGGTTTCTTAGGGTCGTTTAATTGTGTAAAAATAGTAAGATTATCATCACAGAATCCCAGACTCATTTGGGTTGGAAGGGACCTCAAAGCCCATCCAGTGCCACCCCTGCCATGGGCAGGGACACCTTCCACCAGCCCAGGTCGCTCCAAGCCCCGTCCAACCTGGCCTGGGACACTTCCAGGAATGACTGGGAACTCCAGGATGGTAGAGAAGGTTCCCCACCCAGCTCACAAATCATCTTCATTTCCCCGCTTCTCAGTTTTCTCAGTTGTTTGGTCCAAGGGTTTTTTTGTGTCTGTCTCTTATGTAACAGTGTAACCCAAACAGTTTTGCAACTGTTCAACTTTCTTTGCTGTTTGTTGAAACAAAGTTCAGCGGCTGTTTGAACTCCTGCTGAACGGAATTTGATTTCGATAGGGAAGAGGCCTTGAAAAATTAAACATGGACAGAATAGAGACACAATATTGTCAACAGGAACTACAGCAGCAAGGCAGCTGGCACGACTAATTGCAGATCTGAGCTTGTGGCAGCTAAAGAATAATAACAGTTAAAATATTGCTTTGTTATTCATCCCCACTGGATGCTTTTTCACACGTAGGTGATCTGTAACTACCTGGAAAGAAATCAGTTGTTCTGCTTCTAACTGCAGTTCTCTAAGGGGATGTTTATTGTTCAGTATTAATGTTGAAGAACAAGTGCAGGGATGAGAAAGAGGATGTCTGTGGTTTGAATGGCAAAATGAAACTTCAGAGAGGAGTTTCCTGCCCTGTGGGAATATAAATTTCCTGCATGTGCAGCTCAGTGTTGCTACTTGGTGTCTTTGCATCTCATTGCAGAAGGGCTGCTGGGAGCACAGCCCAGGCTGTGAGACACATGTCCAGAGAGCCACACCGGCAAGAGACGCCTGGCTGAGTGTCCTTCCAAGGGATTGCAGCCAACTTATGGCCCAGGTGGATTTGTGTGTTCTGGGTGTGCCACCACTGAGGAAAGGGCAATTCTTAAGGCACTTCTCTGTGGCCACAAAGAACCTGTGCAGAGATCTCTTTAATTAATCATGTGGGAAATGTTCTCTCTGCAAAAGTAGACAAAGATCATAAAAGAGCTGCATTACTCTGGAATTCTTAATTAATCTGGAAATTCTCCCAGCATGTCAGTGCCCACTGAGACACAACTACTCCCAATCCCCTCTACCAGCAGTGTGTATTCTGGTTCTGTGTTTCACAAAGTCAGGAGCTGAATCCAGGGATCCCTTCCAACCTCAACCACTGTGTGATAGTCCTGTCCTAACCATTACTTGTGTGTCTCCATAAATGGTTTTATTTTTTAGTGTATGTCCTAGAGTTCTGTTCTCTTTTCACAGTCATTCTTACTGTGGCACATCTTGTTGACATGTCAGGTCAAGACAAAAGAGAGTTTTAGGGAAGATAATGAAGTAACTTGGCAGATTTTTCCATGGAATTCACCTAAAGCATGAGAAAAAACATGTTTGAAATTATAGTAGTAACTTTTTTGGTCAGCTGAGTGTGGGAGTTGGCATCTCATGAGTCAGAGGAATGACAGCAAAATGCCTTAAAATGAAGACAGGAAGTTTCTATTGGCTGCACTCAGGAAGCAGAAGGGAGGCTGGAGGAGCTTGAGACAAAAAACTTAGAAAGGTCAGACAGAACAACAATTTCTGGAGTGTTTTGAAGCACCACGTTGAAAAGATAGGAATGGTCAAAGACTGGGTTGGAATCTGGAATACAACGAGACCCTGGGGGATGAACAGTCTCTTAGGAAAGTTATACAGGAGGATGAAGAAACCTCTGGAATATCAGGATTGCCCAGAGGAGCTGAGGCTGCCCCTGGATCCCTGGAAGTGTCCCAGGCCAGGTTGGACAGGGCTTGGAGCAACCTGGGCTAGTGGAAGGTGTCCCTGCCCATGGCAAGGGGGGCACTGGATGGGCTTTAAGGTCCTTCCAACCCAAACCATCCTGTTATTCTACAATCCATGGGGATGATTCCAGCAATAATAGAATCTTTTCCCCGATCAGTTCTAAAATTCTTGTCTTGACTGGAAATGGTGTTTAATAGACAGAGTGAGCGCCCTGGAACACAGTCAGAGCCCTCTGGGATGGTATTTGACAAGAGCATCTTGGGTGTGTTGGTTCACACCGAGTTTTGAACCCCATCTGGAGGGATCCAAGAACCAGCTCCTTGGAGCCCTCGGCTAATGACAGGGATCAGTTCTCCCAGACTCTGCAGGAGGGAAGTGTGGAGGAAAGCAGGAGGAAGATGAGAAAGAAGGTGGCAGTGCCCCTGAGGGAACACTGAGTCTTGGAGGAGTGTTGGCAGCGGCTGACCTGCCGTCCTGCAGACACAGAGAGCATTAACTCCCCGTTTCCATTTCCAGTGTACCTCAGCTTTGTGTCTGCAGCTGTTTGCAGCTTGCCTGGTAAGAGTTTTTATCTTCTTCCAAATGCTTTTCCTAACACATTTCATAGCTTGCACACCCTCACCAAGCTTCATTTTAAAACATCATGCTTTTTGAAGGAGGAACTCACTAGAAATGTAACCCAGGAGCACCGTCCCTTGCATTGCTGTGTCTGTTGTGCTGAGCTGTCCTCTGGTTGCTTTGTTGCTCTGGGGGCAAATACTGAGTTGTCTAATTGGGTTTGTTTAGTAGAATCGTTGCAGTCTCACACTTGTTTGCCATCGTTTTGGTGTGTTATTTGGTTTGTTTGTGTTATCTTTCCCTTTCTAGAAAGAATTCTGGGAGGGCCTCCTTACAACCTGCGAATGGAGTCCTACAATTTCCAGCACGTTCTGTCCTGGCAGGCAGAGAATGACCCAGCTGTGCCAACATCCTTCAACGTGCTGTACAGACACCGCAGGCAAGTCTAGAAAATAAGGCACAAATTCAACTTTTACTGTTTATTGACTCAAGGAGGTGGGAGGTTTGGAGTGCCCAGCCCTGGAGGTGCCCAAGGAAGGCCTGGCCGTGGCACTCAGTGCTCTGGGCTGGGGACAAGGTGGGCATGGGCACAGGGCGGATCCATGGGCTGGGAGGGCTTTTCCAGCCTCTGGGATCCTGGGATTCTGTGAAAATACTTAGGCAGGGGTTTTCTTGCCTTTTCGCTGAGAAATGCTTTCCTCACACTCCCATGCTTTCTTATATCAGAACTAAGATTGTTTTGCCCTTTTTTACAGGAACTGGAACTGGACAACTGCCAGGCAGTGCTCAGGCACTGCACAGCTCTCCTGTGACCTGACAGAGGATTTCAAAGACAGGTTCTCTGAGTATTATGCGTTTGTTCAGAGCATCATAGGAACTCAGGTGTTCAATTCTTCCGTGCTGTGTTTTATGCCATTAAGTCAGAGTAAGTTCTCTGTCTGCATTTCTCATTTTAGAGGTTTTTGTCAACAGCTGATGTATGAATTATAATCTGCCTTTGCAGGGAGACTCCAAACTAGCTGGATCACTGGCTATTTGTATATAATATAAGTCACTTACAGACTTAATTTCTTTAAAATTAGTAGCTGATAATAGTTCTGATAAATGGACTTGAAATTAAAAATCTGGTTTTGAAATAAAATATATATACGTGTAAATATAAAGGAAATAGCATTGTTTCAAGTGTTGCCAAACACAAAGTAAAAATCTCTGAAGTGCAAAAGATACCTAACTTAAAAATAAAACCACGTTGTTTTTATGTCTTGGAGTAGTGAATGTTGAGTTAAAGAAATTCCATGTCTGCAGTAGGTGTAGGGAAAGAGATTTACTTGCTTGTCCATCACCCTCATGTTTCCTTGCTGAAGATGCCTCTCAGCTGGGACATTGGTAATGCCAGAGTTCACCTCGGTTGTGCTTAGAATTGAGTTTTGAAGTAACACAGGCAGAGACTGAGGAGCAGTTGGAGGACCACAGAGGAGAAACAGGTCATGTTCCCCCTGAACTGAGCCCAGAGGCAGCTGCTGTGGCCACTTCCAGGCCTGGAAATGAGGGAAGATTGGAGAGGATGGGGAGAGTGGGCACAAGGGTGACTGGGGGGTTTGAGAACATCCCTGAGGAGGAGACCTGGAGCCCCTCAGCACTGGGTTTGAGAGAAAGGACTGGACAAGGGGGAATAGCCTTAGGCTGAAGGAGGGCAGGGTAAGATGGGATATTGGGAAGGAATTCCTGGCTGTGGAGGTGATGAGGCCCTGGCACAGGGTGCCCAGAGAAGCTGTGGCTGCCCCTGGATCCCTGGAAGTGTCCAAGGCCAGGATGGAGCAACCTGGGCTGGTGGAAGGTGTCCCTGCCCATGGGTGAGCTTTGAGGTCCCTCCCAACCCAAACCAGTCTGGGATTGCATTCTGTGCATTAACCTCAGTTTTTTTCTTAGGTAGATAGAAAACTCGGATCTCTGTGAACCTGAAGCAAAACCTCTTACCCCTTTCTGCTTCTTCCCTGTCCCCTACTCCTCCTGGTTTTAAAATCTAGTCCTGTGGGAAATTATAATTTGACTGTAAGTGTTAAATGCTCCAAGGCCTTGTGGAATTCCAACAGTGGCATACTCTGGAATCTGCTTAGTCAGCTCCATATCTGTCACCAAAATACAGTTGGTACTGAATATATAGTGTATAGAGTGAGTGTATTTTTTTTCCATAATTTTTTCCCTTTCTTGTTTTTCAATAGCATTCCTGGGACCACCAGAAGTTAATATCACTCCTTGTTTAAACTGCATAAATGTCACCATAAAGCTGCCAGCCTCTCACTACAGAGAAAAGGGAAAGCTGCTCTCTTTAGTTGATATATATGAAGAGCTTGATTATGAAATAACACTGAAATCACAGAATCAAGAGCATAAGGTAAAGAATATTGGGGTTTATTTGTGCTTTAGGGGAGAAACACGGAAAGCATAAAATGGTGAGCAGGTCCCCAGATGCAAATATGTGAGTGGAAGCAAAAGAAAACACAGAAATGTGTTTTCTTAGAAGAAAGACAGTGGCCAGCATAATCTCTTACCACAGAGTAGCAGGTCTGGGAGAGTGACCAGGGATCTCTTTTTAGGCCAGTAACTGACTTTAAAACATTGACTTTCATTGGCAGATGCCATTGGAAAAAACCACTGAAGAAGTTTTCAGTACTGTCATTGAGGAATTGTATCCAAGTAGGAATTACTGCGTGTCTGTAGTGGTCGCTGCATCCCTGAACAAACATTCCGTCCCCTCGCCTTGGAAATGTGTCCCTTCAGACTCCATGGCCCGACCAGGTAACTGCTGGAGGGGGTTGTCTGCATGGGCGGTGTGGGGAGATGTACAACTCAGTCCTGAAAAATGTACGTGCTATAGAATCATGGAATATCCTGAGCTGGGAGGGACCCCCAGGATCACCCAGTCCAAGCCCTGGCCCTGCCCAGGACACCCCAACAATCCCCCCTGTCCCTGAGAGCGTTGTCCAAACGCTCCCAGAGCTCTGGCAGCCTTGGGGGAAGAACCTTGTCCTGAGATCCAACCTGACCCTGCCCTGGCACAGCTCCAGCTGATGCCAAAACCAGCACAGAATAACTGCTTAGAGATGAATTTTGTCTTTAAACAGCAAGGTATTTATCTAGACATTGGGGAGCTAGCCGGTTCTCACCGGAAAAACTACTCCGAAGTTCTCAGTGAAAAATCAGGTTATTTATACAGTTTTCATGAGGGGTTACAATATTTTACATACATATTCATTTGATTTTGACATCTAATTATCATATTCATAACAGGCAGGGTCTAGGTGGAGCTTGAGGCGGAGTCGTCCTTTTGGGGAGTCTTTTGGGGGTCGTTTCTGTTTCTTCAGCCTCATTTAGAGTCTTCTCCTCTCTTCTTCCTCAGTTGAACTTTTCAACTTTCTTTGTTCACAGACCTAGTTTCTGGGGGTTGCAAAGGCCCCCTGATTCATGGCCCTCCTGTCTCCTTCAGATGTCCACCTTATCTTTATTTATACTCTCCCTGCCATATTTCTAAGCTACTCCTTAGAGCCTGATCCCTGTTTCTGCCATATTTTAACATAAATGTTGCATTCCTCAGAGCAGGGTACCATGTCCTCCCCACCCTCTAAGTTAACTCTTTAAACCCTTTCTCTGTTTCCCGGCCCTTCCCTGGGTCCTGTCCCTGCTCACCCAGAGCAGAGATGGGGCCTCAGTGTCAGAGAGAAAGTACCTTCCAAGAGAGAAACGTTGTGAGGATTTGTGAGTAAAATACAAACCCCATCCACTCTGGGGCAACAGATCTCTTGGCAGTCCTGTGAGCCACACAAACCTCCACTCACTGCATGAATATCAAAGATGGTGTCATTTCTTTTTTAATTCCTGAATCTGTTTTGAGATTTGGTCTTGTTTTGACTTCGATTTTTAGAAGTCCCTTCCAACTAAAATTATTCTCCGTAGCTGTTGTGAATGTGGAGTATGAAATCTGCATTTCATTCATTTCTGTTTATTTATTGTTTTTCCCTCCCCAGGTTATCATGCAGCTACAGTGGCAGGTGCCATGTGTGTCTCACTGGTAATAGCTGCTGCCTTGAAGTGTCTGCATGCAGGAGGTTATTTTCTTCAAAGCAAATCACTGCCCCATGCCTTGGTATGTAATAATTCTCGGATTTAACCTTTCTGGTTGGCAGGAGGAAGTTCACCTCCTGGAATTTCTAATCCTGTGCATTAGGTGCAAGTTATGGAAGAACACAGAATGTTTACTTTGCAGTTTGGTTAATTTATCTCTGTCAAAGATAATCTGCAGGCTGCTAAGTCTTGTCTGATCTTAAGAACAAATATTCAGTCTTTATCAAAACCATTTTTTTCTCCTTCTGTGACATGTTACCAACAGAGATAGAGAATCATCCCCCACTGCTCGGTGCTTGTCAGGAATATTCTGCCCAGTTCTGGCCCCCACAGCACAACAGAGACTGGACAGACTGGAGAGGGTCCAGAGCAGGGCCCCGGGGGTGAGCAAAGGGCTGCAGAACCTGCCCTGGGAGGAGAGACTGGAGGAGGAGTTACTCCACTGTTTTGAATAACATAATCACTCTTTTTCTGTGACCAAGTGTTCTCGCACTTGAGGAAGCCAGTCCTGAGCCAGCTAATCTTTTATTTTCATAGGAGAGACTGAACTGCCACTAGATGTCAAGCAAAAATGTTTCTATCCATCTTTGCTTGCTTGCTTTATTTTTATAGCCTCCAGTTTCTTTTACATTTAATTTTGTGGGGTTTTTCAGCATAAATATTTTCCGTTTTCTGCCAACATACCCAGAGCAGATTGGTCTCACCTTTTTCTAAGACTTTTTGCCTTGTTGCTCTTCTTTGCTGTGTCATTGCCTTCACATCCCTAAAGTTACTGAACATGAATTTGCCAAGCAGTGTCTAAGGTTTATTTTTTTATTTATTGTCAACATTTTCCCTCAATGCTTTGGATATTAAATAATCCTCTGAAGTGTGTGTGGGGGAAATGGGGCTTGGGATGTGATTTTCAGGAATGGAGAAGGAACAATCCTAAATGCCCTGAAGTCTGTGGAAAACCCCAAAAATGTGGCGCAGAAGGAATCATTTGTTTGACAACCTCACGATTGGGGGTGTTGTTGCTCATGTTTTCCTGTGCACGTGTGCAAGTTTGGCTGATGTTTTTTAATTCCCTTTGCTCCTTTAGGAATCCATCAGGAGGTTGGTCTACCTATCCTGGACATTTCCGTCAGAAGAAGTAGACTCTGTGGAGGTCATCCCCAGAGAGGTTAAAGCCAAGGCCCGTGGGTGCAGTGGCAGCGAGGACAGTGACAGCGAGGACAGTGACAGCGGTGCCCTGTGGGACCACGAGTACACGAGAAGGGAGGTGCTGAGCAGAGTGCCCCCCGCCCCTGGCACTCCCCCCGGGCAGTACTCGGAGAACAGGCCCTGTGAGGACAGCGGCACCCAGGCCCCTGACCTCGACCTCCCTGAGCCCCGGGGGGCTGAGGAGCAGTGCCCGGCCCTGGCAGCAGCCACGGACACGGGCGGGGAGCTGCTCAGCCCCTTCTCCCAGCTCGGCTGTCACTGCCCTGCCAGGCCAAGCGCCAGCGCCTGCTTTACCATCGGCCTGCACACGGTGCTGCTGGGCACCCCGTGGGGCAGCGCGGACAGCCCTGCTCTGCCCTCCCGGCACCACGGAGAGCCCTGGCACTGCGCTCGTGCCTTGGAAGCAGAGGCTGGCACAGCCACTGTGCAGAAAGCACCGCGTGGGGATGACTTCCAGGAATGGCAGAACTCTGCTTCAGAGGAGGAAAGCGACTCCTCGGAGTCGGACACGGACCAAGTCACGGGGTACATGAGGAGGTGAATAAGGGAGAGCCACTGTTACTTCATAGCATACAAGTCCATATTGTCCACCTTCTGTTTCTGGACTAAACATACAGACCTTGTCTTATTTACATTCTGTGAGTGTGGATCTCCCCTACAGACAGAGCTGGAGGAGAGAAGGCTCCAGGGAGAACTCAGAGCCCCTTCCAGGGCCTAAAGGGGCTCCAGGAGAGCTGGAGAGGGACTGGGGACAGGGGATGCAGGGACAGGACACAGGGAATGGCTTCCCACTGCCAGAGGGCAGGGAGAGATGGGATATTGGGAAGGAATTCCTGGCTGTGAGGGTGGGGAGGCCCTGGCCCAGGTTGCCCAGAGGGGCTGAGGCTGCCCCTGGATCCCTGGAAGTGTCCCAGGCCAGGTTGGATGGGGCTTGGAGCCACCTGGGCTGATGGAAGGGTGGTCTCTCAACCAGACCACTTTTTCAATTTTTTTTTCTTTAGGCCTGTTACTGGATTTCTCTGAAACCTGTTTTGCTGGATGTTTTGCTGTATATTTCTAGAGAAAGCAGATTATGTGAAATAAGGAAAGGCAGAGAATACTTACAATACTTACAAAAGAGTGAATCAAGGCATTTAATACTTTTTTTATATCATTTTGTGCAATTATTGAATACCATTAAAGTATTTTTATGGCATTTAAAAGGTCCTGTGCTGTACAGTTCTACTTAACATTTGCACTTCATAAATAGGACCTTTTTCTTATCCCTGCTTGAATTTTTCCTGTGGCTCTTACTTGCCTTAGAAAACGTGAATTAGCCTGCTAAGACCTTACTCCTTGTGTAAAGGGTTTTAGCTATTGCATAGCTGAAAAAAAAAAGAAAACACTTTTTTCACCTTGTGTTGATCTCTTAGGTCTACTTTTCTGCCAAGGAGCAGTTTCTGGCTGCCATGGCTGGCAAATGGATTAAACTCTGACAAAAAAAATGGTATTTTCAGCTTGAGGAAGAACCCTTTTTACTCTGAATAATAAAATTGCCCTTCCCTTTGCTAAGGGAATGTTCTGGTAGAAGTTCTCTTCATCAGGCACTGCAGTGACAGGACAAGGAGCGAGGGGTTCAAACTGAAAGGGGAAATTTCAGTGAGAAATTGGGAAGAAAGCTTTCCCTGGGAGGGTGGGGACACCCTGGCCCAGGTTGCCCAGAGAAGCTGTGGCTGCCCCTGGATCCCTGGAAGTGTCCCAGGCCAGGCTGGACGGGGCTTGGAGCAACCTGAGCTAGTGGAAGGTGTCCCTGCCCATGGCAGGGGGTGGAATTAAATGATCTTTAAGGTCCCTCCCAACCCAAACCATTCCATGGTTCTCTAAGTAGCGGTGTGGGCATCTTTGGTGGGGGCCAGACCCTGCAGGTAGAAGATAAAGCTTTCCTCAGGTACCATTTGCAGTGGGGAATTCACATCAGGTTTGACTCTGTGTCTGCTTATGTATTGTTTATTTATCCACTTCACGCTGACCTCCCCTCTTCTCTCCCCCCTGCCAGGCTTCAGAGCCTGGGAGTACCCGGCCGGGCA
>VZRE01010126.1:178272-195882 GCA_013396775.1 Cephalopterus ornatus
TGTCACTGTACGGGACAGGGCTCAGTGTCACCGTATGGGACAGGGCTCAGTGTCACTGTAGGATGACTGTCCCTGACAGGAACGTGGAACCAGCTCTGCTCCCAGGGAACAAGGGACAGGAGCAGAGGGAACGGCCTCCAGCTGTGCCAGGGGAGGGGCAGGTGGGACATGAGGAGGAATTTCTCCCTGGAAAGGGGGGTCAGGCCTTGGCAGGGGCTGCCCAGGGAGGTTTGGAGTGCCCAGCCCTGGAGGTGCCCAAGGAAGGCCTGGCCGTGGCACTCAGTGCTCTGGGCTGGGGACAAGGTGGGCATGGGGCACAGGGGGATTCGATGGGCTGGGAGGGCTTTTCCAGCCTCAGTGACTCTGGGATTCTGTGCACAAACCTTAAACCCTCAGAAGTATTTCTTCATATTTCGCTGTCCACGTTGCGCAGTAAAACAGTTTACCTGGAGTTTGTTCAGGTAGGAAGTGCCGTCAGGGAAGGGAGCCTTGCCTTTTCCTGGGAATTTACATGCCTATCTCAGACGTCATCCTGAAAGCAAGGGCAGTGCTCCAAGAAAGCTGGAGAGGGACTTCGGACAAGGACCTGGAGGGACAGAAAAAGGGGAATGGCTTCCCACTGCCAGAGGGCAGGGTGAAATGGGATATTGGGAAGGAATTCCTGGCTGGGAGGTTGGTAAGGCCCTGGCACAAGTTGCCCAGAGAAGCTGTGGCTGCCCCTGGATCCCTGGAAGTGTCCAAGGCCAGGTTGGATGGGGCTTGGAGCAACCTGGACTAGTGGAAGGTGTCCCTGCCCGTGGCAGGCAGTAGGATGAGGTGATCTTTAAGGTCTCTCCCAACCCAAACCCTTCTGTGATTCTAACTTCTGTGTTTGTCATGTGCAGTGTGTTTGAGCTGACTTGTTGGGTGCGAGGTCAACGCTGTAGGAATTGAGTCTGAAATAATTTTTATTTAAGCCCAGTTTAGATCTCAAACTCCTGTCTGCCAAAGGTGGGTAACTGACACGTTAATTTAATTTATTTCTGCAGCCACTGGCCCTTGGGGACATGGTTTAGGGACTGGATGACATTATAGGTCTCTTGCAACCTTGGTGATTCTGGGAACTGTAGACACATAGAGTGTGTTATTTATCTCACAACATCTGTTGTCAGGTTTGACAACTGTGATGCATTAGGACTCATTTCATCTGGGAGGATTTGTTTGCATTGCTCATTTGTGTTGCAGTAATGAGCCAGAATCTCTTCTATTTCAGTTTCAATACCAGTAATTATTTAAAGATCATTGAATAATGGTAATGGACTGTTCATCGATACTTTGCACTATTTTGGGGGTTCTTTTATTCAGTTCCAAGCAAAGAAAACAACTGTTCTTGTCACTTGTGAATAGTGCTGATTAATGATTATTATATTTAATAACTCTCTTACCTCTCTTACCTTCCAAGGTGTTCCTGGTTTATCTCTGTTTATCATTCCCCACACCCTGTTATTCCAACAGTGCTTCAAAACATTTGGGTTTGCCAGTCTCAGGGAGAGTTCGTGCCCCGAGTGTTGGGCAGTGCCAGCTCACCCACGCACAGTAAATGATGGTGTTATAAAGACTTACTGGAAGTCACTGGTGCTGGCAATTCGTTTGTGTTGCGTAAGCTCAGAGGGCACGAGAGGCACCAGAATGCAAACTAATTATATGGAGGCCTGATTTTAAGCAAGCATCTGAGGCAGGAGGCCACATTTCAGACTTGGATGACTGAGGAGTGGCTGGAGGAACTGAAATGTTTGTTTGTTTGGATTGCTCCCACAGTGGCTGGAAGGGTGCCAAAGCCCAGGAACGCAAGAATCACCTCCGTCAATCTGCGGAGCACTTTGCAGTGGGACATGCCGAGGTTCCCCGAAGGGAATATCACTTACACTGTCCGCTACAAGAGGTGGGTCTGGGGGATTGTGCTTTCTTTAATTCACATTCTACAGCTGTGTGTGTTGGTGATTTGTTTCCTCTTCAGAGGACGATCAGGAGCTGTCCCTTTCTTTTAGCTTCTGAGAGGCTTCTCTGCTCGTCTAAGAACAGGGCAGAGGAATTTTCTGTGCATTTACACCCAAGGCAGCTTTGGACCTTATATTTTTGGAACCAGAAACACCTTTTAACAAAGGATGTTATTCACTCTGTGTGTGGTTTATCATGTAGCTGTTACCTGTGATTCGAGAAACTGGGTCCTGCTGAGTATTTGCTCCTTCCCTGACCTCTCAGATGGAGCCACCCAGTGCCACCCCCTGCCATGGGCAGGGACACCTTCCACCAGCCCAGGTGGCTCCAAGCCCCATCCAACCTGGCCTTGGACACTTCCAGGGATCCAGGGGCAGCCACAGCTTCCCTGGGCAACCTGGGCCAGGGCCTCCCCACCCTCCCAGCCAGGAATTCCTTCCCAATATCCCATCTCTCCCTGCCCTCTGGCAGTGGAAGCCATTCCCTGTGTCCTATCCCTCCATCCCTTGTCCCCAGTCCCTCTCCAGCTCTCCGGGAGCCCCTTTAGGCCCTGGAAGGGGTTCTGAGGTCTCCCTGGAGTCTTCTGTTCAATCTTATTGTAAAGAAGATTTTTCTGGGTTTTGGAAGCCATTACCTTTTGATCACTTCCTCACTAGGTGGGCTTTTGATGCAAACCAGAAAGAATATCATGTATTAAATATCATATAATATATTAATCAAGGCCAGGTTGCACAGAGCTTGGAGCAGCCTGGGCCGGTGGAAGGTGTCCCTGCCCACGACAGAGGGTGGGGTGGGGTGGGCTTTAAGGTCCCTCCCAACCCACACCTTCCGCGATTCTCTTCTCTAAACAGTTCCTGGTCACTTGTGGGGCTCTGATGTCTCTGGTTTCTCCATATATGCACGTCTTGGAGACAGCTCTGAACAAGCCCCGAGAAGCTTGCCCAGCAGTGCACGGCAAGCTTCTCGGGGCTTGTTCAGAGCTGCCTATTCTCTGATCGCTCCTGCCTGGCGAATCGAGTGCTGTAACCACTGTCAGGAAAGGGGCACCTCCTCACCGAGTCACAGTTTTAGTTTCTCTCACAGACTGATGGGTGCATACAACCTCCAGCTGTGATGCACTCGTCCCACACGGTTGCTCTCTCCCCGCAGCACCGCCTTGGGAGGCTCGTACGAGGTGCTGAGGAGCGGGCTGCGCGGGACGCGCTGCGACGTGTCGCGGCTGCCGGAGTACGGCCAGCTCCGGCTGCAGGTGCGGGCCGAGGCCGGCCGGCTGCGCTCGCCCTGGGCCACCCTCCGCTTCAGCCCCATGAACGACAGTAAGGCTCCTCCCGCCCTGCCCCGACATCCTCCTGCTCCCGCGCGCCCGAGCCTTTGGCTCCGGGAGAAAAGCCGCGGGGTGCGGGTCGGTCTGTGGTTGAATCGCGCCGAGAATCACGGTTGTAACGCGTGAAGACAGAAAGCAGAGCAGGTTCGCCATTATGTATTGGCAACCTGAAATCTCTGTGGAGGGGATTTTCTAATGGAGTATCTTTTTTCCTTTAAAATAAGGATTATTTCAATTTTCCAGCCAGGGAGAGGTTGCCTCCAAGGAATCAGACTTCCTATATATCTAAATAAATTCACTTCCTTCCTTCCTCATTGCTTTTCCAGACAAAATGCATTCTTTTAATTTTTTCTTCATTCAAAAAACCCCAGTTTCACAGGGAAAGGTTAATTTTCAGTCAAGAAATCTTGCTTGCCCGATATTCACAATATGTACACAATATTGCCATTGTCTTAGTGAAGCTTTACAGTCTTCTGGGAAGGAAGATTTAGGCATTGCCTTGATTTGAGTGCACAGCACTCAAATTGTGTTGCTGAGCTTGGAGTGAGAGTGGGTTTTACCACTGAGCATTCTTACTCTAATCATGAACAAAAATGAAAATATTTTAGATTATTTAGTTAATGTTACCCAGTGCTTTTTTCTCCTCACAGCCATTAACACAAAATCACACAGGAAGCTTCTGTTCCACCTCACCTTGGAGAAAAAACTTTACAAATGTGGGCTTTAATTGCCCTTCCTTCATTTGCTTGAATTTCATCATTCTTGGATTTCCAAGTGGAATTTTACGGTTAACAGCGTTGTTTTTCCAAAGGCTTTTGTTGATTATCTCTTTAAAAGAGATAATTGTGACACAGTTTAATCTGCCCAGAGCAGAAGCACTGAAACATGGTGTGGAACAATTACAATTCTGAAGGTATAAGCTACAGCCAGAAGAAAACGTAATAAAAAGTGCGGATGGGTTCTCAGAGGGGAGAGCAAAGCAGTAAATCATTAACAGAGCTGTTGTTTGACATATATTTGAAAGAGCTTGTGGCCTTCAGAGCAGACTTGGCTTTGGGAAGGCAGCTTAATCCTGAATGGGAAAGTCAGGGACTAAAACTCTTGGAAAGCAAGCCTGGGAGCGCTGGGCAGCTGGGTAAGTCTCCAAGGAGCACAGGAGGGGTTTTGGTGTTGCCACAGCTGGTCTGAGAGGGTGTCAGGATAGAGATACGTGAGATTCTGTGCTTCTGGTGCTGCTTTCTGGGCTGGGCTGACCTGACCTGCTGGAGAGAGCTTTGCAGAGAAGGACCTGGGGGTCCTGGGGGTGACAAGGTGTCCATGGTCCATCAGGGTGCCTTGGGGGGCAATGGGATCCTGGGATGCATCAGGAAGAGCACTGGAGCAGGTCAGGGAGGGGCTCCTGCCCCTCTGCTCAGCCCTGAGGGGCACATCTCAGGGCTGTGTTCAGTTCTGGGCTCCACAGCCCAGCGAAGACAAGGAGCTCCTGGAGAGGGTCCAGGAGGGCCACAGAGATGATGAGGGCTCTGGAGCATCTCCCTGGTGAGCAGAGGCTGCAGGAGCTGGGCCTGGTCAGTCTGGAGAAGGGAAGGCTCCAAGGGGAGCCATCAATCCGTACAAATATCCCCAGGGGGTGTCAGAGGACGGTCCCACACTCTGCTCAGTGGTGCCAGGGACAGGACAAGGAGCAACGGCCACAAACTAAAACACAAGTTCCACCTCAACATGAGGAAGAACTTCTTTCCATGAGGGTGGCAGGGCCTGGAACAGCTGCCCAGGGAGGGCGTGGAGTCTCCTCTCTGGAGACATTCCGAACCCACCTGGATGTGTCCAGGTGTCACCAGGTGACCCTGCCTGGGCAGGGGGTGGGACTGGATCGTCTCCAGAGGTCCCTTCCAGCCCTGACTATTCTGTTATCATTTCTGCTAGCGCTTCCTCAAGGAATTCCACACTGTGTTGTGGGATTAGCCTGAGAAAACCAGGGGCACCAAGAGCGTCCTCATGTTACTTTTCCTGAGTTCAGGAACATATTCATGAGCACTGTAGGAATGTACAGCCCTGTCATGCATCTGACATCTAGAGGCAACCAAGGCAGATTTATAAGAGATTTATGGAATTATGTTATCATGAAATAATTTAGGTAGTGCCACAATGCCCTGACAGGGACAAGCCATTTACAGGAGGCAAGGACATAATCTTCAATTTAAGGAACACAATCAGTAACACAATAATTTAAAGGTTTCTGGTTTTCAAAATAATCACAATGGAAAAAAAAACATTAAAACACTTTACTAGAGGGTCTCCTCAGGAAAAACAGATTTGACAGCTTGGCCCAGAAGGAGAAGTGAGTAATAACCATGGAAATAGTCCTTCCTCTCCCAGGAGTCACCACAGCTGGCAGAAGGGAACTGAGCTAACCCAGGGTATGGGGAACGGAGTCTGCACTGGTGTCTGTTGTTTAACTGCAACAAAATAACTCCCTTTCCAGACCTCTCCATAAGGAAAGGATTTATTTATGCCTGACCTGTGAAAAGGCATTGCTTTCCTCTAATAGATAAAATTATTCCAAATGTAAATCATCGCGGATTGTATTCAAATGTCAAATTGAAACGAATATGAAGCTGAATTCCCCTCTTTCTTCTCTTCCCCCCCACACAGCAGTGATTGGGCCCCCTGAAGTGAAGGTGAAGTCGGAGTCTGGGGCCCTGCACGTGGATTTCTCGGGCCCCTGTGCTGAACGCAAGCACGAAAAGTGGCCTCTGAGTAAATACTATGGCTCGTGGAGATACAGGGTCCTGTACTGGAAGAAAGGCAGCACCACAGACCCGACCTCTGCTTCCAAGGTACTGGGACTTTGAGCTGTGCTTTTCCTGGTAGAACACCATCCTGGGGAGGCTCTGAAAGCTCCTGGAGGCCCTGGCACAGGTTGCCCAGAGAAGCTGTGGCTGCCCCTGGATCCCTGGAAATGTCCAAGGCCAGGTTGGATGGGGCTTGGAGCAACCTGGGCTGGTGGGAGGTGTCCCTGCCCATGGCGGGGGGGGGCACTGGGTGAGCTTTAAGGTCCTTCCCAACCCAAACCAGTCTGGGATTCTGGGATTCCGACAGGACTGAAGTAAAAATGATCTCCACTGACTGCAGTGTGATCAAGTCCAGTCACTGCACAGTGGCTCGGAGCACAGAGCAGCTGGCTGTGTAGGTAAACAGTAGCATGGATGGAATTTTCTCTTTCCATAATTACAAATAACTGCTACATTGTGAGAGTTTATTCCCTCTTCAGGAAACTTTGGGCTTTGACTCCCCCAAAATGGGTGAGGCCTTATATTAACTGTGCTCACCTGCACTCTTCCATTTCTGCCTGTTGTAATTCACTTTCTGCCTCTGATGAACAGTCTCTTCCACAGGAAAATGTGTTACTCAGCCCAAAAGGCTTCTCCATACACAGTGCATGGAGAAAGATCATAAATAATGTATTAATTATAGGATCATGTGCTCTATTACAGGAAAACAGGAAGCCTTAGACCAGCAGACACCAGTCGCAGTCTAATTAGCGCTTTTCACGTCAGCACAGTTTTCATAGAATGGGGCTCCACTCTGTGTAATTCTGATTTGTATTTGTTACCCTGCACAAGTCTTTGGCATTCAGTTCCAGAAGATGAGGAATCATCATTTCCCAAAAAGCAGACTGGTTTGCAGTTCCCATCCTCCTAGAAAGGAAGGGATTTCTGTTTAGGGGATGCAGACTCAGAGGGATGTAGCAGAGGAAGCAGGAACTGCAGTCAGGATCTGCACTTGTAACACCTCAAGGGGGAAGTTGGAGTGATTTTCTGGGCATCAAAGAAGCAGGAGGCAGAGACTGTGTAACTTCACAATTTATTTTTGAAGCGTGTGATTGCTCAAAGATTGAAACGTGGCTACAGAGTCCCCTCAGGCTGAGAAAGGATCTGTTACTACAGAACAGGGCATATTGTAGGGACTCCTCACTCTGCAGTCACAGGGACATGATTAATTGTACCTCTAAACAGCAAGTTCTGCTGTCAGTCATCTCACAGCCTCCAGAAGTCTTTTCCTCGCTTTTTTTGGTTTTCCTTTTGTCTGGATCACTGAATCACAGAATGGTGAAGGTTGGTAAAGCCCTTTCAGGTCACCAATCCAACCCTTAACCCAGCACTGCTGTATTCACTGCTGAAACGTGTCCCCAGGGGCCACATCCACACGTTTTTGAACACTTCTAGGGATGGCGCTTCAACCATTTCACTGGGCAGCCTGTGCCAGGGCTTGCCAACTTTTTGGTGAAGAGATTTTCCCTATTTTAGTTTCCAGTCTAAAACTCCCCTGGCACAGCTTGAGGCCGTTTCCTTGTGCCCTGTTCACCCATCCCACTTGCCGCCTCTCCAGTTAGATTGTGTTTGTCTGCAGCAGTGCTCTCAGTTGATCTCATTTGCTTGGGGGGCACTTTCTGTCTGCAAACATGTCTCATTTATTTCCTCTCATTAGCCTAAAACGTCATTACTGCTGCTAGAAACAGCCAGAAGGTCAGTGGTGGGAGTGGTTTCACAGTACTTTTGTAACTGTAATTGCAATTCCTTAGCTAATTCCTTAGCTAATTCCCTAGCTATTGCAGTCACTGCTCTCATGCTCTTCACATTTGTTTTGTGTTTCTCTGTTTGTAGGTCTCTCATGTAGATACCGAATACAACTCTGAAATCCTGTCCCAGCTGGAGCCGTGGACGTGTTACTGTGTCCGAGTGCAGGCGGTGATTCCCGAGTGGAACAAGACAGGGGAGCTGAGCAGGGAGCTGTGTGAGAAGACAACCCACAATGGTAATGCCTGGGGCAGCAGCAGGGGAGCTGGGAAATCATGGAATCACACACTGGGTTGGGTGGGGAGGGACCTTAAGGCTCATCTCATTCTCCATGGGCAGGGACTCCTTCCACCAACCCAGGTTGCTCCAAGCCCCGTCCAGCCTGGCCTTGGACACTTCCAGGGATGGGGCATTCCATAGGGAAAGTGATAATTTGAAAGTCATTACTCAGAAATGGATAATTGCAGTTTTGATCATTTCCCCCTTGTCTCTTGCAGGTGTAACTCCTGTGTGGATCGTTGTGACAGTTCTCATAGGATCCATGTTGGCCGTTGTCATAACGGTCCTCGTTTGTTTCTTCTCCTTTTTTTATCTGATTCGACTCACCAAACATGTTTTCTGGCCTTCTTATATTTTCCCACAAGACTTGAAAGAGGTTTGTTTTCTGCCTAACACACAAAAATCAGCCTTTTCAGCAGAACCACTTGCTTTTCCAAGGCTCTGTGCCCAAACCTTTAGGCCTTCTTTTATTTTGCCCTATTCCATTTGCACCTGATTGTCAGCAAACCGTAAATTGTAAGAAGCAGTTTTATATGGCTCAGAAACAGGATGTTTTCCTTCATTTTAAAGTGAGAGAATAACAGGTGTCAACTTCAGTTCCTCATTTAAGCAGTGAGCAACAGAGATCTCTGTCTCTCCTGTCTCGTTTTAGGCTTAAAATAGCACATTTGTTCTCCTGCAACACGATTCTGTCACAAGTGCAGTAGAGTTTTAACTTCAGTAAAGGGTGTAGGGAGATAAACCTGGACCAGGCCAAGAGTACTAAAGACACCTGGGCTAGGGGAAGGTGACTCTGCCCGTGGCAGGGCTTGGAACTGAATGAGCTTTAAGGTCCCTTCCAACCCAAATCATTGGCTTGGAACCCTGACCCTGTTACACAGAGAGAACACAAACGTGCTGCAGCAGAACCTCTTCAAGAAACAGGGATGTGCAGAGTGTTGCCTGTGCTGCTCACAGCCTGGGCTCTGTGAGCTCCTGCAGCTCCCGTGGGGCTGTGCCTCAGTCCGGGCTCAGCAGCCCCAGGTCTGCAGCTCTCTTAGCCCTGCGCTGGTGCTTCAGGCTGAGCACCTGCCCAGCGCTCAGGAGTTTCATGGAATCCCAGAATCCAGAGCGGTTTGGGTTGGAAGGGACCTCAAAGCTCATCCATCCCACCCCCTGCCATGGGCAGGGACACCTTCCACCAGCCCAGGTGGCTCCAAGCCCTGTCCAGCCTGGCCTTGGACACTTCCAGGGATCCAGGGGCAGCCACAGCTTCTCTGGAGATTCTATTCCAGCCTCCCCCACCCTCACAGGGAAGAATTCCATCCCAATATCCCATCCATCCCTGCCCTCTGGCAGTGGGAAGCCATTCCCTGTGTCCTGTCCCTCCATCCCTGGTGCAAAGCCCTGTTATTGCTGAACCTGGAGCTCAGCTGTTGGGGTGACAGCACTGCTCTGATCAAACAGGATGTGGTGAAATTGCCTTTGCTCACAGGTTGCTCTGAAGAAAGGGAGGATTTTCATTTTATGCTGTAGTGGCTAATCCCAGGAATCAAAGGTCAGTTGTACCTAAAATGTGTTTTATCCAAGGCAGTGGTTTCACTACGTGAATGTTTGTGATTGCAGCTTAGTGCCAGAACGTTTCAAACCACAGTTTGCTAGAAAAATCTAATAGTCCAATAGTAATGATACCTGTGTTTGTTTTCTGAATTACACTGAGCAGGGTTCCTGATAGACCAGCTTCTTTCTTGGCAAAACTCAATTCAGAATTATTTCTTCTTAGGGCCACCAAGGTGATCAGGCGGATGGAGCCCCTCTGCTCTGAGGAGAGGCTGAGAGAATTGGGATTGTTCAGCCTGGAGAAGAGAAGGCTCCAGGGAGAACTCAGAGCCCCTTCCAGGGCCTAAAGGGGCTCCAGGAGAGCTGGAGAGAGACTGGGGACAAGGGATGGAGGGACAGGACACAGGGAATGGCTTTAAGTGAAAGAGAACAGATTTAGAGGGGATATTGGGAAGGAATTCCTGGCTGTGAGGGTGGGGAGGCCCTGGCACAGGTTGCCCAGAGAAGCTGTGGCTGCCCCTGGATCCCTGGAAGTGTCCCAGGCCAGGTTGGATGGGGCTTGGAGCAACCTGGGCTGGTGGAAGGTGTTCCTGCCCCTGGCAGGGGGTGGATGGTCCCCAAGGTCCCTCCCAGCCCCAAGCAGTCTGGGGTCCTGGGGCTCTTTGCAGTGCAGCAGAGCCAGGGCCAGGCACCAGGAGCCAAAGCAGCAGTAGTGCCATGGCAGCACAGGGCTGGGGGCTGGTGCTGGCCCCTGCTGACACCCCAGATCCTTCCCTGGCCTCCTCCACAGCCCGGGGTGGTGCTCAGGCTGTTGCAGCCTGTCAGCAGAGCAGGCAGAGGCAGGAATTGTCATCTTTCAGTACCAAAATGAAGTCATTTTCTCCCTGAGCTCCACGGCCCTGCACATCCCCCTCCCTCACCTTTGCCAAGGTTATTGTTCCGGGTGACATTTAAAGCATGGCTCTGATGTCTCTGCTCTCTGAGGTGGCACAGACAGGTCACTTTCTTGGAGGTATTTAACAAATCTCTTTGTGAACTCCTTCCCCTACAGACAAATCACAGTTTTTAGTGTTTGTTTCACATCAGACTTGCTATTTGACTTTTTTTCAAGAAAGTTTCTATCCCAAAGAA
This sequence comes from Cephalopterus ornatus, assembly GCA_013396775.1. Classification (NCBI taxonomy): domain Eukaryota; kingdom Metazoa; phylum Chordata; class Aves; order Passeriformes; family Cotingidae; genus Cephalopterus; species Cephalopterus ornatus. Next base: position 189,103 of record VZRE01010126.1, read on the forward strand.
GTCAGTCACCCCTGGAGTTATTTTTCCAAATAAAGGCACTTCCAGTTTGCTCCCAAGCCTGGAACAGGATGTTAGAGAGGATATAACATTGTTGCCCCTCTGGGACTTGTGAGGACTGAGAGAACCAACTGATGTGTGTAAACAATATCTGTGGTTTAATAGTAACAGTATTTCTGAGCAAACAGGATGGTCCAGCCAGTGCAACCTAATTCTCATTTCCTTTTTTTTTCCACAGTTCTTGAGCAAACCTCACACTGCTCCAGAGTCCTCTCCACTTCCTCAAGAAGAACATCTTATTTATGGCAAGCTGACTGTCATTCCAGAAGATTCCCAGAATCCCGGGGATGAGGCTGAGGATGAGGCCAAGGGCACCCTCAGAGCTCTGAACGAGGAGATTCCGACTCAGGAGTAGGAACAGCTTCAGGGAAGACCTAAATGCTTCCTTGGAAAAGGAAAACAAAGGGACTGTTGGGTTTATCTCCTTATTGCTGCTTTCTTCAGACAGTAAAAATCCATAGACAAAGATGTCGATGCCCTGAGCATAGACAGAATCATTTTATTTTTTTTCAAGTACAAGAAACTTGGCTGTAAATGAAGAACTAAAACAATGCACAATTTTTGCCACTGCTGGTTGTGGCTCCCTCAGGAGTTGTGGCAATACCTGGCACTGATTATGACATTAAAAAGCAATTTTCATATATGTGTATAAAATACTGGTTAACTCTGATGAAACATTTATTGCAAAAACAAAGCAAAATATTTGTAAAAGAAAAGCATATTTTGTAAAGAAAGACCTGATCTGATCTATTTTTCATAATGAAAAATTATATGAGTTTTTAAGGATGCCCCCAGTGGCATCATATTTCTATTGAATTGCTTTCTACCTGCTGCAAAGTTGTGAAGTTTTTAGGATGGGTTGAACTGAAGTCTGTGGAACACTTGGCAGCTAAAGGGAGTTAAATTAGGTTCATTTTATTTATCTATTGATTTGTATTCTTAATTAAAAAATGTCAGTCTGGGGAGCTGGGGCTCGCTGTACACAATCCAGCCTCACCTGCCCAGGGTTGGATAAAGGTTTATATAAAGGTAATACCCAGCACTGGGGCAGAGAGTGGCATTAACTGGGGGTTGTGTGTTATTACATTAAAATGAGAGTGAAAAATTAAATTCTGTCAGCAAAAGGAACTTGCCACGAGTGAAGTGTGTGTGGGTCACCACTCCAAGGATACAAACCCAGCTCCCTGTGTGATCCCTGCCCCTTCTCCCACAGAAACAGCTTCTTATATATGTTATTTTCCTTTTTTGCCCTTTTTTTCTCTTTATTTTTTTGCTTTCAGGTAAACAACTCCCCATGGCACAAACCCCACGTGACCTGTGTGAGCTGGCTGGGCAGCTCTGGCAGAGAGGGGGCAGAACTCCCTGCCCTTCCCTCACTCTCAGCACAAGGGGTTCCCTCCCTCTGACAGTGGATTTCCAAGGGAGGGCAGAGGTTCTGTCCGTGGGATGTGGCTGGAGTCACTCAGCGGCTTCCAGGGTCCTGCTGAGGGCACAGATGGGCACAGATGAGGCAGAGATGAGGCAGAGATGGGGCTGTGCCCACTTCATTCGTGAGCCAAACTGGGGGAGAGAGGACACAATACCCTTGACTGGTCAGAGATATTTTGGGTTTAGATCAAAGCAGCAGAAGTGGCTGCAAGAACATCCCCTGGCACAGGGTGCCCAGAGAACCTGTGGCTGCCCCTGGATCCCTGGAAGAGTCCAAGGCCAGGTTCTCAGAATGCTGCTTCCTCTTTCAGCACATCCAGCCCCGTGGGGACAGGGAGGATTTGTCCCAAATGCTTCGTGTGTTTGATATGGAACGTGGGGTCTGTCAAAGCAAGAGGGTTCATGTGAGCTCATCTTTAACCTCCTGTCTGTGTCATCCCCAGAAAGCCTTTAGAGGGTGAATTCCAAAATGAATTGGAATCGGCCTGGAGAAGAGAAGGCTCTGGGGAGACCTTAGAGCCCTTCCAAGCCCTTTCCCAGAGCAGGGACAGCTTCCACTGGCCTGGTTTGCTCAGAACCCCATCCAGCCTTGCCTTGGGCACCTCCAGGGATTTAAGAGCTCCTAAAAGCAGTCCAGATGTTTTCCTTGAGGCTGACCTGCAGTCAAATCAATTTGATTTGCTTCAGAAGCCTTCCTGTCCCAAACCAAGTCCTTCTAGAAAATCCTTTGTAGGTGAGAGGCCTCTTCTTCAGCCGCAGCTTCCCTGAGAGGCACAGAAGAGGCCTGGGGACAAGGTGGCCTCTGGTTGTGCCCACATGTGCTGTGTGGCCCCACAGGCACCTGGTGCCTCTTCAGAGAACGGTAATTTAGAGGAGAGTTAATCCTGAGCTGGGCTTGTGGAAACCGAGATGGCAATGAATCAACAAACCAGGTGAACTTAACTATGCCAGGATTTAAACTGCAAAGTACAAGTGGAAGCTGCTCCCTGGGACACGGAGGGTCCTGGCAAAGGGAGGAGGAAAACAGATCATTTTGAAGACCTGGGAGTTATTGGAAAGATATTTCTGAATATATTTGCTGAATTGCAAAGCAGAGAAGAATGATTAAGGAATAGGGAGAAAGGGAAAACTATGGGAGAGGAGTCTGGGCTTGTGGTGAGCAAAACAAATGCTAGAGCAGGGCAATGAGGGAAGGCAGTAAGGGAAGGAACAGTTCAGCCAGTTCCAGTCAAGGGAGGGGAGGGAGAACTTCAGGGACAAAGAGAAAGCAGAGCCCAGGACCAACTAAGGCACCAGGGACACCCTCCAGCTCCACATCCTTTACCTCTCCATATCGGTAACTTTGGTGTCCTCCCTCCCCAACAGGTCCTGGAGATTCCGGGAAAGGTTGTCTGGCTGCCAAGACGAATCCAGGACGAGTCCCACTGAGCAGCAGAGCCAGGAAGGCTTTCAGAAATACCCATCACAAGCTGTAGAAAAGGCTTTTAAATAGCTTCTTAACCAGAAATTCAGGATAAGGATTTGTGGTAGCATTTTATGCCTTTTTTTCCTGAGGCGGGTTGGGCAACAGCCATTAATTACTTGGCAAAATGCCATTTTGAGGATTCTTCAGTTATCGAATAAGTGGTACAGAGGCTCCTTCCCTTGATACTGTGCTGCTGTGAACAGAAAGGTGCAAAGAGCTGTTTTCCAGGAAGAACTGAGAATAACCCTCGGGCTTGGCTGACCATCTGTGTGCAATGCACTGGAAATATTCCTTCCTTGGAGCCTGCGTTCCCCGAAGTGAACTTTGCATGTTTGCAACCCCTTCCTGGAGAACGCTGCAGGCCTGGCACGGTGACCACATGGAAAGACAACTGAGACCCCGCTGGGGGAGCCTTGCAGAGGAAAGCCTCGCTCCAGCAGCAGGATGAGCATCAGGGACAGTGGGATTTCACCCCAGAGAAAGCACCAGACCAGAGAATCTGTTTGATAACTTCCAGTTCTTCATTTTCCCATCAGCTCCGCCATCACATCACTTAAATCTCACCTTTCTATTCCCTTCTCTCCACTCCTGTTGTTTATGTGACACTTTTTGAAACTACACTGGAATTTCCTCAGAGCAGGGACTTTCTTTTCCAGTCTCTGTGAGGAACATTGTGACAAAGATGATTAAATCACACCAAGAGCTGTGCACAGGGGCTGGATTTTCAGCCCTGCTGACCTACAGGTGAAACCAGGCTCTGAAACTGCCCCAACAGAGCACAGCTTGCTGATCATAATGGAATTTCAGTCTGGAGAAGGGAAGGTTCCAGGGAGACCTTGGAGCCCCTTCCAGGGCCTAAAGGGTCTCCAGGAGAGCTGGAGAGGGACTGGGGACAAGGGATGGAGGGACAGGACACAGGGAATGGCTTCCCACTGCCAGAGGGCAGGGATAGATGGGATACTGGGAAGGAATTCCTGGCTGGGAGGGTGGGGAGGTCCTGGCACAGGTTGCCCAGAGAAGCTGTGGCTGCCCCTGGATCCCTGGAAGTGTCCCAGGCCAGGTTGGATGGGGCTTGGAGCCACCTGGGCTGGTGGAAGGTGTCCCTGCCCATGGCAGGGGATGAGCTTTGAGGTCCCTCCCAACCCAGGCATTCTCTGATTCTGTGACTCTAAATATTGTCTGTGAAGATGCAAGGTGTAAATATATTCCAACTAAGCATTTTGAAGGTACCACGTAGGTCTCCACGAGTTGTAGAAAGAGGTTGGTGACAGGCTTTCCACATTCTTTCGGCCTCTTTGGTGTAAATTCTGGCACCTCTGTCCTTCAAAACCTCATCCCAGAATCACCAAGGTTGGCAGAGCCCTTCAGGATCATCCAGTCCCACTGTTCCCCAGAACCACCAGAATGACCCCTAACCCATGTCCCCAGAGGCCACATCCAGACACCTCTGGAACACAGAGATAGGGACTCCTCCACCTCCTTGGGCAACTTATTGCAGTGCCTGACCAGAAAGATAATCCTTGCTGCTTTTCAGCACAAGTAAGGCCACGTGGAGAGCTGGGTCCAGTGCTGGAAACAGCCTTGGGAGGACAAGAATCACACTCTGTGAAGGAAGGTCTCGTGTGGGCTGGGAAAGAAAGTCTGAGGGCAACATAATGTGAAAGGCTCCAAAGATGTGAAAGGCTTCTGAAACCAGGAAATTGTTCACTGTGCTTCACGTCCATGAGAGATATGAAAGCAGTGACAAAAACAAAGGTAACAAAAAGGTTTCTAATGATGAAACCAGAAAAAAAAAAGAGGAGACATTGTCTGAGAAGGGGGATATAGAACAAAGTCCATTGGAACGGGAGGATACAACTGGGCCCTCCTTGGGGCTGCACAGGGGCCCGCGGAGGCTCCCCGAGGACTTTCCTTCCTGAGCCTGTGTTTTTACACTTTTCAAACGAGATGAAATGCTGTGTTTGCCTCTTTTATCCTGTTCCAGAGTTGACATGAGAAGAAACCACCAAACGACGTCTCCTTTGTGTGTCAGCCAATGGAAATAAACCCAGCAGAGCCCGAGTGGCTCAGTTTCCTCCATCACACGAGTGTTTGGGATTGACATCCACGGCCACCAGAGCACACATTGTCTTCCCTCTGTCTGTGTGCTGGAGATAGAGCTGCTCCTCCCACAGCTTGCATCAGCACAGCTTCTGTTTCTTTCTTCCATAACATCACTGAGGCACTGGTATTCAAACCCACCAGAAGATAAACTGTAAATATTGGGGTATATTTAGGTGAGTAAATATTTGTACAAGTAACAAACTGCTGAGCCAGCTGCAGTTCACCACTTGGGCCAAAATGGTTACACTGACATGCGGTTACAAGAATAACTTGCCATTAAAATGTTTCCCTGTCAACTGTCTGAGCAGAAGCAACAATTTCTCATGGAATAAATCTGTCTAAGGCTCAGAAATGCCCTGCAACGCTCTCTCCCCTCACATGGTGTTAAGGCCATGAATTATCTTCTCCAGGCTCGACTGTAACGGGTCACACAGTGACGGAGCAGCTCGAGGCCAGGCGGAGGGAGCTGGGGCTGTTCAGCCTCCAGAGCAGACACTGAGAGGGGCCCTCCCCAGGGTGTGTCAGGGGCTGCAGGGAGGGGGCAGAGGATGGCCCAGGCTCTGCTCGGGGGGGCCCAGCAATGGCACAAGAGCAATGGGCAGGAACTGATGCCCAGGGAGTTCCACCTGCACAGGAGGAAGAACTTTGCTGGGCAGCGACCCAGCCCTGAACAGATTGTCCAAAGGGTGTGGAGTCTCCTCCCTTGGGATATTCCAGCCCCATCTGGACACAACCCTGTGCCATGTGCTCTACAAGGACGTGGGACCAGCTGGGACACTGTGGGCCCTTCCAGCCTCACCCATCCTGGGATTCTGGGATTCTGAGAGCCTAAAATCACTGATGTGCCCAGAGTACATTGTAGGACCTCATAGCAAAAGAGGCAGCAGCAGCCAGGAACATTTGTCTGCACAAGTACGGCTGGAAAACCTGTCTTCTCCACAAGCAGCAGAAGCTGTCATGTGTCTCACACCCAGAATGTCAAGGGCACAAACCTTTGCCTATCAGAGTTTCAAATCCTCCTCTCTGGCCGCGTTGGTCTGACTGCTGAGGAGTTTGTTGCTTTGAGGGGGTGGGAAGTGAAAGGTGAACCCCTCACTTCACCTTCCCAAGCCCTGCAGCTGTGCATGAAAAATATGAAACAAAAAAGGAGAAGATGAGCTCTGGAGTCTTATGATCAACCTTCTGGCTGCCAAAAGGGAGCTGGGTCCAAGCCCAGCTTCAGAGGCTGTAACATTCCTGCTGCATTTAATATTCACTGAGCATTCAATCAAATATTCCAGGAACAGGGCAGACTGCACCAAAACACAACTTCTCCTACACAGACAGTCAGAGAATCCCAGACTGGTTTGGATTGGAAGGGACCTCAAAGCCCATCCAGTGCCATCCCTGCCATGGGCAGGGACACCTTCCACCAGCCCAGGTGCTCCAAGCCCATCCAACCTGGCCTTGGACACTTCCAGGGATCCAGGGGCAGCCACAGCTTCTCTGGGCAACCTGTGCCAGGGCCTCCCCAGCCTCCCAGCCAGGAATTCCTTCCCAATATCCCATCTAAATCTCCATTTTTCCAATGGGAAGCCATTCCCTGTGTCCTGTCCCTCCATCTCTTGTCCCCAGTCCCTCTCCAGCTCTCCTGGAGCCCCTTTAGGCCCTGCAAGGGGCTCTGAGTTCCCCCTGGAGCCTTCCGTTCTCCAGGTGAACCCCCCCAGCTCTCCCAGCCTGGCTCCAGA
>VZRE01010126.1:205494-223585 GCA_013396775.1 Cephalopterus ornatus
CCTCCAGCTGTGCCAGGGGAGGCGCAGGTGGGACATCAGGAGGAATTTCTCCCTGGAAAGGGTGGTGAGGCCTTGGCAGGGGCTGCCCAGGGAGGTTTGGAGTGCCCAGCCCTGGAGGTGTCCCAGGGGTGTCTGGATGTGGCCCCTGTGGACGGGGGTTGAGGCTGACTGGTGGTGCTGGGGGACCCTGAAGGGCTCTCCCAACCCTGGTGCTTCTCTGATTGCACACCCGAGGAGGAAGTTACTTGTTCTTACACGTCCTGTTCAAAGATCAGTGCCCGTGAAGTCTGGGAAACCCAAGGCAGGGAGGTGGCAGAGGGAGAGGGGAAGTGTTGCAGGGTGAGGGCCGCAGCGTCCCGTTCCCTTCGGAGTATCCGTGGGCTGAGTTCCGCGTCACGTCGAGCAGAGCCCACGATCCCACCCCGCTTTCACGTGGCAGAGGAGCACAAAATGTTCTTCCTCTGAGTCCCGTTAATTGGACACTTCCCTTTAACGCTTATCCCCCTCAAATATTGCCCCCTTTTTTTTTTTTCCTATTTTAGCTTTTTTGGTGGTCTTTTTTATAAATGGACTGAAACCCTGGGAGGAAAAATGATCCTTTCCAAATGCAGCTCCTGGGGAAGGACAGTCCCTTCAAAGGCTCTTTGTGGTTGTTTCTTCCAGCCCAGAAGTAAAAACATTTTTCACGTTGACACCATCAAAGATCTTGCACCAGACACCACTTATTGTTTTAAAGTTCAAGCAAATCTTCCTGTAGAGGGCAAAGAAGGGCTGTTCACTCCCACTCGCTGCGTGAAAACCACCCAAAAAGGTGAGAGGAAAATCGGTTTATCTGCAAATTATTATAATCTGAATTTAAACTGTCACAAAGTGGGTTGGTCTAAAGCCACAAAAATGTGCAGAATTGCCAAGTTCCTCCTCATTTTGGTGTAAAAAAATACATGTAACACACAACAGTTATTTACATTTGTTTTTCTCAATCAACATAAGATATGGCAGTAGTAGAGTTTTAATTCTACAAAGAGGGGGTTTGCCATGAACCAAATTTTGCCCATTAATTTGGAGTACAGAATTGGGCAGAAGTGCCAAGTTCCTCCTCATTTTGGTGTAAAAGATATGGATAACATACAATGCTTATTTTTCTCAGTCAGCATGAAATATGGCAATAGCAGGGTTTTAATTGTACAAAAAGGGGGTTTTGCCACCAGGCGAATTGTTATTGCCTAATTAATTAATTAATTTGGAGTGCAAAAGCTGCTTCCTGTATGTTTGGAAAACTCTCTGTGTTTTGAATTGGTGGCTTTGAATCAGGAGGGAAGGGGTGTGCATGGAGGCCAGAGAAAAGCCTTTTGTGCACTTGGCAGTAAATAAATGCACAGAAAGTTGGACTGAGCTTAAAAAATCCTGGTTTTATGTAATCCTTGGGGAACTGATTGTTCCAGGCTCTGGAAAAAGGCACAATGGCAGTCGGCCACCAGTTGCTTGGTTTGCATGTCTAAATTTAAATTCTTTTATGTGCTTTCAGGTGTCAGTTTAGGTACTTCTAAATGTTTCTTTCAGGTAAAAAAATAGATTCAGGAAAGTCAAATATAGATTGAACCTGGATGGGACACCAAAATTAGTTGGTACATCAAAATCCAAATCAGTTGGAGCAATTAATTGATGGTACATGGAAATTACTTTATACAAAAATACTAAATAAAAAATATACAAAATAATACATGTGCATTTTAACGAAATACTAAAATAATTAATGTGTGTGCGTTTTAATATAATACAAGTGTGTTAATTTAATATTTTAATAAGTATTAAAATAATTGACACGTGCATGTTTTAATAAAGTATTAAAAATTAAAATATTGGAATGTGTAATAAATACACGTGTATTTCACACATTTTTCTCCTCAATTTACTGCCAAACCAGTTTATTGCTGCTCATCTCAGTGCTTCTGTAGTTGAATTTTTTCTGAATTGATTTTTTTATTAAAGGCTTAGTACAACACCCTGACTTTGATTTACAACCTTTATAATGAACAGATAATCTTTGTATTTTCATTATTGAAAGTGTACCAAGAGAAATGTCCATTCAGTGACAAATCTGTCTGTAATATCCATTTTTTGCTAATTTTGGGTTTCCTTTTCATTCTGAGCAGTGAATGACCTTCTCTGTGCAACAAATCTGAGAGTCCTTGGTTTGAATATGGAATTTCACCTGCACTGGGATAATCAGTATAAACAACCTGTGAGCTACAACGTCCAGTACCTCATGTGAGTCCAAAATCTCCGTCTCACTTTGCAGGTTATGTCCTTTGAAATGCCATTTATTTTATTTGGCCAGTGTCTTCTGGAAATTAAAATGAAATATTTAGTGTATTAATGCAGTAATTGGAACGTTCATCTGTTAAAAGGATTCCATAATATCATATTCTGGAATTTCAGGACACTGGGATGATTTTTAATAGTGTTTAATGCCCGAGGGAAGGGACTTCTCAGTGCTAAATAACATTTTTTAAAAGCTGGGAAGTTTTGCTTTGTAGCTTTTTGAGCGTGAAAAAACTCGATGACTAGAAGGGAGAAAAATGCAGGTGTTTGAGGTTTCAGTTGTCAGCAAATTTGATTTCTTCAAATCCAAACATGGGAAAAAAAACCTGTCTTAGCACATCAGAAAAACATTGCATCACATAAAAAAAAATCATATCATGTTAAAAAAGAAGTATCACATCTGAAAAATATTGTATCACTTTAAAAAAGATCCTATCACGACGAAAAAATGGTATCACGTTAGAAAAAGTCATGTCACATTAAAAAACCGTTGTATCACATAAAAACCCCGTATCCCATTAAAAACACTGTATTATTTTTAAAAAGATCCTATCACAAAAAATTGGTGTCACGTTAAAAAAACCTGCATCACATCAAAGCAACATTGTCCCCCATAACAAAAAATCACATCCCATTAAAAAAGGTATCACGTAAAAACCATCATATCACATAAAAACCATTGTATCACATCAAACCCACCCTCTCAAGACACGGGTCTATAAACCTGTGTCCTCGTCTCCAGCTGTCACCCAAATATCGTGGCCCAGTACCTCAATGAAGAGGAGAGATCCCTTGGGAATTCTTTTGGAATTCTTTCGGCACGCCAGAAAAATAATTCCCTTCCTAGAACGTGAGAAGTTTTAATTTGGATTTTAAGAACTTGCAAAACCAGTAATACAGTTTACCTCGAGGCCTTGATTAAAGCACTGATCTGCAGTTCCTGGCCCTCTTCTCGTTGCCGTTCTGGTCCGAGGCGTCTCCTCTCAGAGCTCTTTCCCTGCTCCCCCACCAAAGCACCCCGTGGAGCACACCCAGAAGGCTTCCTTCGAGGACCTCATACCAAAAATTGCTGAATTGTGTGTTGCAGTGGGTACCTGAAGAGGCTGAAGGGGGATTACTCGGGGCAGTGGGCGGCTGTCCCCGGCTGTGGGGACATCACGAGCACGCGCTGCAACATCTCCTCCGTCATCACCACCACCGGCTTCTACTACCTCCGCGTGCAGGCCAGGGCTGCGCCCAGCCAGTCCTGCCTGTCCGGAGAAGTCCAAGTAGATCCTCTGAAAACCAGTAAGGAAACGTGTTTGCTTAAATGGTCACTTCTCGGAAACTGGTGCCCGGGGCCGTGACTGACTGACAGGAGGCTGGAGAGGGACTGGGGACAGGGTGGGGATGGCTTCCACTGCTAGAGGGCAGGGTGAGATGGGATACTGGGAAGGAATTCCTGGCTGGGAGGGTGGGGAGGCCCTGGCCCAGGTTGCCCAGAGAAGCTGTGGCTGCCCCTGGATCCCTGGAAGTGTCCAAGGCCAGGCTGGACGGGAAAATAATTGAAATATTTCTCAGGACTTGAGATTCTGGATAAAGGTATGAAGTTAGACTTTTAAATATGTGTTTCTAAACATTACCCTAGGTTTCAATGACAGTATTTTATGCAGTATTTTTATCTGTGTCTTTTAAGTTGTGTTTTTAATTTTGGTTTTGTTTTTAAGATGAAATTGGCCCTCCTGGTGTGAAGCTGGACATCAGTGACACTTTGCTCCACGTCCAGATTTCTCCTCCGGGAGGAGCTGAGGGTCGAGTCATGAGGAACCATTATGGCTTGTCTTACCGGATTCTGTACTGGAAGAATTCATCAAATGATGAGGTTAGAACTGTTTAACAAATTTTATACGCAGCCTTAAGTATTTGTGACTTAAATCCTGAGGCTTAGTTCTCCTCAAGAAGCTTCTTTTCAAGAGAGGCACAGATATTATGTATCAGTCCGAAAAAAAGACAATTTGTTGGTTTTTTTTCTGAAAGGTTCTTTTAAAAATCTGATCGAGGCGATTTTATCACACAGTGAGTGAGATTTTAATCTATTTCCATGGATGGGGCCGTGTTCAGTGTAAGCTGGGATGTAAAAGCTCTGTGCATCATGGAACAACGAAGTCCTGTGTGCTTTTAGCTCGCAGTTTAATGGATCTTTCCATACTTAAATACTTTTACAGTAAAATATTTTACAGTAATGGCTGAAAGGGTGGAGGAAGAGAAGGAACCCAGCTGCAGCAGGAAGTTTGGTGTGGCACAAAGCTTGGAGCTGCGAGGTTCCACAGTGCTGGAAGCAGTTGGTTCTTGCCAATGAATGAAAATGAGCGTTTCCTGAATTTTGCTGGGGACATAATTGGGTGGTTCCTTTTATTTGATTTAATCTGAGTGCCCAGGGAGGTGGTGGAGTCACCAGCGTCCCAGAGGCACCTGGGTGTGGCCCCTGGGGACATGGTTTAGGGGTGCTGGGTGACAGCAGGACTGGCTGAGCCCGAAGGTCTCTTGATGAAGGAACCTTGATGATTCTGGGATTCTGTGGATGCAGCGATATTTTACAGAATGATTCTTCATCAGAGGCCATAATTCTCACCTATCTGAGTGATTCCTGTACTGTTCACGTGCATCTTATTCTCCCATTTTTGCCTTTTCAGGAGGAGGCCAAAGTGAAGGAGACGGAACAAACCGTAGCGACCATCCCCGACCTCGCGCCCCAGACATTGTACTGCATCAAGGTCCAGGCCTTCTCAGAAGTGTACAACAAAAGCGGTGCCTACAGCCAGGAGGAATGCATCCAAACCCGCAGAGGTAGGGGCAGCTTGGGAATTGATCCACCTCTGCAAGTGGAATTGCTGACCCTTCATAGGCCTTTGCAGCTCTCACTAGCTAAAAACTCCTGGCAGCAAGAGCTCACACCCCGTTGGGCAGGGAGCTTGTAAGGTATTTTTAGGAATCACTAAATGCCGTGTTTTCAGGAATATTTTATTGTTGGAATTCTCACAGTCCTTCTGTGAATGAATTCAGTTTTAACAAGTGCTGTGCTACCGTGTGAGGACACAAATCACCCGGCTCCTTAGAGCTGAAAGCTCACCTTGGGGCCAAGAGAGACTGGAGGGGTTACACTCCCTCAGAACAGAAGAGCAAGTCTGATGGTGAAGATAATTGGCCAAATTAAATTTTATTAACACTAGAGAAATTGCTAAATATCCAAACTGTTCGAGGAAATGTAATAACAGTAATGCTCCAGCACGTCGTAAGCCTTTAGGATTCATTTATGTTGTGGTCCTGCTTTGTCTTTATCAAGCCTAAAACAACCCAAATGTTCCTTTTTTTACCTTCATTAGCTAAATTCTTTAATATGTTTTACTAGTTATTAGTCTTCCCATATCCTTCTGTTTCAATGAGCTGGTTTAAGCCCAAGCAGTACATTCAGGACAGATCATGCCCGGTCCTCCCCACATGTTCTGACATCCCGGTGTGGAAGTCTCTCATTCTTTGATCACAAAAAAGGACCTGATTTTCTGTAATTATGATTGTTTGTAGAGTGTCTCTTGGTATCTGTTAATTTTAGTATGTTCAAAGTCGCTTCAGTTTATTACAGATAGTCAGAAAATCATAGAATGGTTTGGGGTGGAAGGACCTTAAAGCCCATCCAACCTTGATTGTTGATACTTTTTTTAAGTGAAATTGTCTAAGGTGTTGGAATAGCGTCAGTTTTTCATGGTCACCAAGGCTGGTGTAGCACTGTAGAAATGCAGAATTGTGATCATCCTGCAGCAGATTTGGAGCTAATCTGTTCTTTAATCCTTGGTGGTTATGAATACCTGGACTGAGTGGTTTTTATTCCTCTTTCCAGAGAGAGCTTTCCCTCTGATCATTTTAGCCACGTTCTTAGTTGCCCTGGTTGCTGTCCTGCTCGGGGCCTTGCCTCTGGTTTTTATCCTGTACCAAGCCTACAGTAAAATCAAGTACGTGTTCTTCCCGGCCTGCCAACCTCCTCTGAACATCGAGGTGAGCTGACACTTCCCTTTCGTTGAACAGGTTATTCTTAGGAAAATGAACTGGAAATGTTATGGACTGATGCTTATCTGTTATCCTGGTCTTATGGGAACGCCTGGGGTCTTATGGGAATGTCAGGATTGACTGTAGAGGTTTTAACAATGGTTCTCCACAAAGGCAGGTGTTGTCTCCAGTTTCCAGATTTTCCTTCAGTTCTTGTGTGGCCTCCTGAGGCTCTAATCCATGAAGTATGGCAATTCTATAGGTGATTGGCAACTATGAGCATAGCAAATGAGATATGATTAATGTTTGAGTTGTTTAGTGTTTGATGGGATGATGAGGTGGGGGTGGGCTCTGCTCCCAGAGAACAAGGGACAGGAGGAGAGGGAACAGCCTCCAGCTGTGCCAGGGGAGGCTCAGGTAGGACATGAGGAGGAATTTCTCCCTGGAAAGGGTGGTGAGGCCTTGGCAGGGGCTGCCCAGGGAGGTTTGGAGTGCCCAGCCCTGGAGGTGCCCAAGGAAGGCCTGGCCGTGGCACTCAGTGCTCTGGGCTGGGGACAAGGTGGGCATGGGGCACAGGGGGATCCATGGGCTGGGAGGGCTTTTCCAACCTCAGGGATCCTGGGATTGTGTGAACTAAACTTCATCCTAATTTTGAGTTGTTGAACTTGGGGTAACAAATGGCCTATTAGAGGTAGAAAACCTCATGATACTACTCAGCATGATCACAGAATCCCAGACTGGTTTGGGTGGAAGGGACCTTAAAGCCCATCCTCCTGCCATGGGCAGGGACACCTTCCACTAGCCCAGGTTGCTCCAAGCCCCGTCCAACCTGGCCTTGGACACTTCCAGGGATCCAGGGGCAGCCACAGCCTCTGTGGGCAACCTGTGCCAGGGCCCCACCACCCTCCCAGCCAGGAATTCCTTCCTAATCACCACCCTCACGGGAAAGAGTCCGATAAACCAGATTTGTACAACTGTGGTGTTAAGCAGAATCATTATTTAAATTATTTAAATCATTAGGTAAATATTGTGTATGAATGTTCATCCCTCCCTTTTCTCCTTCTCTTTTCTCAGGGGTTTGGAGGACAGCTCTGCGTCAGCCCTTATCTGTCAGCTCCAGAAGAACCAATAGAGAACTGTTCTATAATTGAATCTATGATCACATACGAAGGGAATCAGATCGATTTTAAAGACTACAAACATTCCAAACAGAACAGTCGAGACTCAGGAAATTACTCCAACGATGACAACACTTCAGGGAGCAAAGACTCAGCAGAAACTCTGGAAAAGGAAATAATATAACTCAGAGGAAAATAAAATTCATCTGTGGGGCTGGCAGCTTATAAAACTTCTTTACTATGGGAGTCACGGCCTGAGGAACACACTGTGACTTTTGGGATCGTTGTCTTTGGGCTTCCAAATCCGCACTTTGTCGGTGGGAAATCACCCTGAGTCCCTCGATGGACTCATGGGACCTTGCACTGGTGTGTCACCACGTGAGCAAATGCTGACCTTCTGCAGGAGGAGGAGCAGAGCTGGACACTCTGTACTTGGGGCCTGTGTGTTCCTCGGCAGTTTGTGTCTCTCCCCGGGGTTGCGTCAGTCCGACACGCGCTGGGCCGTCGCCGTCAGTCCTGCCGTTGACTCTCCAGTGTTTACACAGGCAGGAGGAAATCCATGCTGGATACAATACTAAGGACTTCTTGGACGTTCTCTTGCAGCCCCTCGGGGCAGCGCTTCTTGGTTCAGCAGGTCCAGAACAAAGTGCCAAGAGACCAAGAGTCGCGTCAGTGAGGGGCTTCTGAGGCTCCGTGTGGAATTCCCACTTCCTTGCTCATGTATCCTACTCCCCGTTCCTGGAAGTGCCCGAGGCCAGGTTGGATGTTGCTCTGAGCATCCTGGGCCAGTGGAAGGTGTCCCAGCCCCTGGCAGGGGTGGGATGGATGGGCTCCAAGGTCCCTCCCAAGCCAGGCCAGTCTGGGATTCCGCGGTTCCCCGTGTGCTTCTCCCACGGCACACGGTCATCGGGGCAAGGGGAGGGATGGGAAGAGGCAGAGAGGAGCTTCCCTGGGCTGTCAAGGGAATGTCCCAGTAGAATCTGTTCGATGGGCCCCAGTTGTTTTGGGTTTAGGACAGGGGCCCAGCGCAGGCCCAGGGCCGACGTGCTCTGCAGGAGCTCCGGCCGTGGGGGCTGGGACACGGAGGGAGGCACAGCCTTGAGTAATGTGTCCCCCCCACTGCTGCGTGACCACAAGTGCAAAACACTTACTTCTAATTGGATTTCACTTAGAAACAAAACTCTAAGAAGGATGAAACTCATTGCTGTAATTAGAAGGAACCAAAGGTGAATTTAGAAAACACCTTTTGGGTGATGAGGGTGTTCGTCACTCAAAGCTTTTCCAGCTCTGTCTTGTCTTGCCAACAGACTTTTTTGTGTACAAATGATCAGGATATGCTCCAATAACATTTCAATTTACATACCACTTTCTGCTGGAGTAATTTTTTTTAAGTAGCTTATTTTTTTATGAAGAAATTGCTTTGGATTAAACTGGATTTGAGCATTGTGTGGACTTTTGTTTATTCTGGCAATGAACTCTTGGTGTTTATATATCTTTTTTTTAATTTTGAAGATGTTGCCTAACTTTATAAATTTAATGTCCTTGTGTTCACTGAAGAACATAATAAATTTTGCACATTTATTTCTTTATCCCTTTCTTGGTTCCGTGTACTTTTGATGAAGCTGTGCCATGGAAGTTCCCAGGAGTCCTCAGTTGTCCTTCCTGAAAAACCCAATGTGAAGGATATTATAGGATATAATAGAACATGATGTCATATAATATTATAGAAATTCAATTAATCTTAGGAGTTCTGCATGATATGGATAAATTCTATTTAATGTGGAGGGTTGTTTCACTGTCAGATTTCAAAGCAAAGCAACCAAAAGTTTCTGAAATGGGCAAAATAATTTCCAGGCAATCCACATTTTTCTTGGGAACGTAGAACCAAAGAGATGGTAATTAATATATATTTATGCTCCTAAGTTTGGCAATGAGGTGGGTTACAGAAAATCTTGTATCGGCTCCGTTCGTGCTGCCAGAAGAAGCAAAAGCAGAGCTGTAAGATGGAAACACTCATTGATACAACATCTGACACTTAAACTGGAAAATTCAGTTCCCAAACACCTGAGGCAACTTCCTTCTGATTTGGTTCAGCTGAATCCAGGAATACTTGGGAAAGAACTCGAGATTTCCCAGCTCACTCCTCAGAGCACTTTGTCACGGTGCACAAAGGAACTTGCTTTCAGTGGATTTTGTTCTATTCCCAAAGTCCTCCTGAAAATGCAGCCCTTGGAGTGGTTTTCTTCTTCCCCGTTCAAAATATTCCCAGTGAGATGCTCTTGGAGGTCTTTTCCAGCCTGAGTGATTCCGGGATTCCCCTCCGAACTGGCGCCGTGGGGTGAGGCAGAGCCCTGTCGATCCCCGAGTCCTTGGAGCTGGGTTTGTCGGTGCCGGGGGGAGCTCACGGGCAGCTCCATCCAAGTGCACGCTTTGGGAGGCAAACCCCTTCGCCCCTCTTGGCTCTGGGGGATAACTGTGGTCTCAGCCCCAGCCTCGGGGCGGGAGGCAGAAATTCCCTGTCGTGGGACTGGGAGCTGAAAGGGAACCAACAGCTGGGAATCGTTTTCCAGGTTTGGTCCCAGATTCCGTGACTTTCCCATGACTCCCGCTTTTGGAATGGATTTTGTTACTGTTTTTTTGGGGGGGGAGGTTATTTATTTATTTATGATTTATTGGGAGGGGTATTTATAATTTATTAGGTTTTATTTATAGTCTATTAGGGTTTGTTTATTTATAATTTATTAGAGGTTATTTATGTATTTATTATCTACTAGGTTTTATTATTTTGGACTCATCTGCTTGATGGTGAAACCTGCGTGAGAACATACAGATAGATCCATAGCAGAGAACCCCCCAGGTGGTAAATCCATGTGGGATATTGGCTCATTTTCATAGGGATGCTTTGCTGAAAGATAAGTGTGCAGAGAATGTGACTGTGCTTTGCACTGACACACTCGGTGTATTTGTATTTATTTATCTTCTCGTGTTAAAATTATATTTTAAATTTCACTTATTGTAGTGTTAATTTATATATTATTAAGATATAATAGTTTCAATTATATTTCTAATTATATATAGCTATATTGAACATTACAACTGATAATATTTATATATTATCATGAAATTTATTATTAACTTTATATATTGTATTAATATATAACATTTCTTATATATTACGTGATCATAATATATAATGATATTATATATAATATTACATAATGTTATAATATGTATTTTATATGTTATATTAATATATATGAATATATACTATATGTATATAAAACAAAGTAGTGCAGGGATATGCTTTAAGAATCCCAAGGCACCCGAGGTGCCACTCTTTGCCAAATGGGATTATTTGCCATTGCTGCCTGTGACAGACAATCCAAAGTTCCTGAAAACTTGAAGTGATGGATCATGGACTATTTCAGGTGAATTTCTAGGAATGTAAGAGCAAGACTTGCTGCAGTTTGTCCAGCAACAGTTACCTTTGGGTGGTGATGGCCTTGGTAAATTCTTGTTTTCACCACAGATGATATTTCCTGTCTTATTTTCCACTGAGGCAAAAAACCCCCACGGCCCTTAAAGCTGTCCCTGACAACTACTATCCCATAAAAACCCCACCTGACATTGTGGGCTCTCAGGACGAATCATTTCATTCAGGTGCTTGGAAAATACCTCGGCAAACTGGAAAAATTTGTATCCTGGTTTTACAACAGAATCCAAAAGGACTTGAAATCCGTGGAAGGCAGCTCTTGGCTTGTTGGCACCGGAATCAGCTGGAATATCAGGAAACCCTGATTTAACAGAAAGAGGTACGGACCTGGGGGAGTTTGGTCAGTGATGCAGAAGCATCTCAGCGTCTCTAAGTGCAAAATGACTGTGATTAGTAATTACACCACAATCTAAGGAACACACGCTGCAGTTAATGTGGAGAATCAAAGAAACTTGTGCCTGACCCATGTTTTCTCATGGAGACACCAAGCTTGGAAAGCCCTGTACTTGCATCTCCTTTTCTCTTTCCTGCAGTTCCCAGCATCCCAGAAACAGCCTCACTATTGTCCCAAATCCAACCCTGTTGTCTTGGCCATGCCTTTTCCCTAAGGCAGCAAAAGCAAAGCGTACTCTAAACAGAAATGGTGTCAGTGGCAGCTTTTTCAGCTTTTCGGAGCTCCATTCCCTTTCCTTCTCTGCTGGATTTCTTTCCATCAGGCCCTCCGGTCCCAGGAAAGGGGGGGTTCAGCTGCCCAGCGGCTGCGGTGGTACCTGATGCCTTGAGCTCCCTCTGCTGACCTTGGAAAGGCAAATTAAAAACCGGCTCCATGGAAGTCTCTTGAAAAGAGATTGATTTCAAATTGAAATGCCCAAACTAGGCAGGAATTTTGTGCCCCAATCCTTAGATTCTTGCCTCTATTCCATATCTATATGTTTGTGAAGGACTGGCTGTGGAGTCAGGCAAAGCTGTTATTTAAAGTAGATCACAATACTGATTATCTTTTTAATTTTTTGTCCTTCTACAATTTCAAATGAGATTCAAGGTTGGCATATAAATGTACCATTTTGTTTAAAAACACCTCTTTTTAGCTACTGACTTTGGAAAGAAACCTGTACTTTAGGTATAGCTCTGAACACAAATATTATAAACTACAACAAGGTGGTTGTTATCAGTGTTTATTATTATTCTCTAATACCAACCACGGGTATTTGTCAATTATTTGAACACCATGTGGCTGCTTTGGGCACGTGTGGCCAGTTTTTATCCTGACTCATAAAATTTTTGTTCCTTAATGGCTCCTCCAGAGTTGTTTCTTTGAGGATTTACCCTGAGGACTGTGATATTTGGAAATAAATGTCCAAAATCCATTCCCTGCAGCAGAGAATCCCTGGGTCTTGCACATTTAAACTGGGTCAGACATATCCCACAATAATTAAGGTTGGGAAACACCTCCAAGACCATAACTCTACCAGGAAATTCCATAATTGGAAAGCTGAAAAATCTGGAAGATGGTGGTGGTTTGGTGTCTTTCCCCTGTGGGAGGGGTGTTACATTTATAGTCCCTTTAAACTTGTGTTGGCATTGAGGCTGTAAATGTGTAAATCTGACACAATCTGAATTCTCCTTCAAATCCTGCCCAGGTTTCCAGCCCCGAGAGGCAGCTGCTGCTGGGTGGACTCTCCTTTCCCCTGCCTGTAGCAGTCACTCCTGGCTGTCCATGTTTACAAAATGAGGAGCATCCAGCTCCTCTCAGTTCTGCGGAGTTCCTTGCCTGAGTCACAGGAAATCCCCTTTCACACCCTCCTCACAAACTGCCCTGTTTTTGTTGTGAGGCCCTTGGTGACCCCCTGAAAGCTCGTTCCCTTTGCTGCTGTGGCCAGTTTCCCCTTATCCCTCACTTTCTTGTTCAGATCAGAGATTAGAACAAATTTTCCCTGCAGGAGTGGTCAGGCCTTGGAATCAGTGTCCCGGGAGGTGGTGGAGTCCCTGTCTCTGGGAGCGTTCCAGAGGTGCCTGGATGTGACCCTTGGGGACACGGATCAGGGGTGATCCTGGTGGGAGGGGATTGTGAACCTTTCATTACCAGAACCAATATTTCATCAGAGACTGTGCCTCAGGGTGTGCTCTTCAGATTGATTTTAATTCATTTCTTTTCACCTTATTTGATTTTAATTAATCTGTTTTCAGCTCCTACCCCATCCCCTTGAAAACTCCCTCACCAAAAAGGGCAATTCTGCATCAACGTGGGACCCCCGTCCAGAGGGACCACGGAGATGCTCCAAGGGCTGGAGCCCCTGTGCTCTGGAGCCAGGCTGGGAGAGCTGGGGGGGTTCACCTGGAGAAGAGAAGGCTCCAGGGAGAGCTGAGAGCCCCTTGCAGGGCCTAAAGGGGCTCCAGGAGAGCTGGAGAGGGACTGGGGACAAGGGATGGAGGGACAGGACACAGGGAATGGCTTCCCACTGCCAGAGGGCAGGGTTAGATGGGATGTTGGGAAGGAATTCCTGGCTGTGATGGGGGGGAGGCCCTGGCCCAGGTTGCCCAGAGAAGCTGTGGCTGCCCCTGGATCCCTGGAAGTGTCCCAGGCCAGGTTGGATGGGGCTTGGAGCCACCTGGGCTGGTGGAAGGTGTCCCTGCCCATGGCAGGGGGTGGGATGGATGGGCTTTAAGGTCCCTTCCAACCCAAACCATTCGATGATTCCATGATTTCATATGAGGCTCAGGGGACACTGTTTGTGCCTGTTAAAAGAAGAGATGACAAAGGAAAAAAGCAACACGTCCCTCTCTGTGTTTTGTTTGTGTGTTCTGAACCAGAGCAGGATTTAGGATGTTTACTGGTAAATTGAGAACTAGAACAGGCTTTTCCTGGAGGCCTTGAGCCTCTTGCAGTGTCTGCATTTCAGCAGTCTGGGAGGCTTAAAATAAAAAAATAAGGTTTTAGTGATTCATTTACAGTAACTCCTGATGAAATCGAGTCTCCTCGAGACAGAGAGGAAGTACAGCGAGGTGGTCATGCAAACAGCCTGCTCAGAGCACTGCACATAAGCAGCACACCCAACTGGACTTACGTGGAGAGACAAGCACCCCATACCTGCTGGAGATAAACTTGGCTTGCAGACCATCATTTCTAAGAAAAGGCATGTCTTGATGGCTGAAATTCATCCTTATGCCCGGGCATGATATTGAGAGTTGTAAATAGCTGTTGCAACAAAAAAACCACAGTGGCTGAAAAAAGCAAGTTCCTCAAATAGTGACATTTAGAGAGGATCAGAATCAGGGATGGTTTGGGCTGGAAGGGACCTTAAAGCTCATCCAGTGCCACCCCCTGCCACGGGCAGGGACACCTTCCACTAGCCCAGGTTGATCCAAGCCCCGTCCAACCTGGCCTTGGACACTTCCAGGGATCCAGGGGCAGCCACAGCTTCTCTGGGCAACCTGTGCCAGAGCCTCTCCACCCTCCCAGCCAGGAATTCCTTCTCAATATCCCATCTATGCCTGCCCTCTGGCAGTGGGAAGCCGTTCCCCCTTGTCCTGGCACTCTGGGTCCAGTTTGCTGCTGTGCCTGTGGGTGGGAGAGGAGAACCTGGAGCTCAGCGGGGCCAAACTCCTGCTGTGACACGTTTGTATTAACTGCTAAAGAAATACAAGTATTTCCCACCTTTTGCCTGGATATCAACTGCTGACTGGTGTGTCCTGGGATTACAAACACTTCTCTGTGCTTCCACATGGAAATACCAAGTGTGACAGCTCCAAATTTCCAGTCAAAAATCAAACCTCTTCCCTGGGCTGACATAACTGTCTATATCTGTAGGTGTAGCACCTTCCAGTGCTCGAGAAAAGAAGGCTCCAGGGAGACCTGAGAGCCCCTTCCAGGGCCTAAAGGGGCTCCAAAAGCACTGGAGAGGGACCTGGGACAACGGTTGGAGGGACAGGGCAAGAGGGAATGGCTTCCCAGTGCCAGAGAGCAGGGATAAACAGGATATTGGAACCAAGATGTCTTGCTGAATTGGAGATGCGTCTTTACACATCTAAATACCCTCCCATGACCTCCAAAAGGCCCCATTTGGCAGAGGAGGTTCCAGATCATCCAGATCATTCTCACACACGTCAGCAGAGCCACCACAGCAAAGCTTGCAGGGGGAGGATTTGAGGCTGAACAGACCAGTTTGGGTTTTCCATAAGACCTTTTTTCTTTTTCATGTCAGGCCAGTATCAAACAGCTCAATTCCATTTCTCTTCCAGGAAGAAGATTGAAAATCCAAGCAGCAAATACCAGGAGTTGCTGTTAATGAGGTAAGAGTTTGAAGAGCTTTGGCGGAATAAGTCTGGAATTTGTTTAAGGCTTTGCTGAAGTGTGGTTTGAATAGCAGGGAGATTCTTCTTTATTTGCTTCCTTGTTTCAGTTTCTTAACAGAGTGTGGTTGTTTACACGAGATGTCTGGAAGAGGAGAGGGATGGAGGAACACAAGGAAGGGGTTGATTTTCCTCTCAAACCACTGTGGTCCTAAAATTGTTCACCTGCCGATCACTACCTGATGTGAGACATGTCCCTGAGTCTGTCCATGGATTCATTTCACCTCTAACTGTCCGTTATTTTTGGAGAACTTCCTTATTTTTCATGAATTCAAATACATTTTGAAGGTACTGCACCAGAAGTTTGGCTGCAGAACAATCACAGGATCATTTATCCCTTCCCGTCTGATTTGACATTGACTTTGCTTTCTGCTCCCTAAGCTCAAGGAAAATAAAGGAATACACAGAATTATCCCTGGATCTGTAGGTTCTACAGACTTCCTGGGTTCAGGATGTCAGGATCAGATGTTGCATCTCCTCCAGCTCTCTCTTCTCTCCAGTAAATCCCTTTATTCTCTGTTCTCTCTGTTCTCCTTAAGCTCCCAGTTTTAAGAAGTCATCCATCATCCACTGAGGGTGAAAACCACATATTCCATTTTTTCATGAAGGCACAACCATTTTGACCTCTCTCCTAACAGAGAAGCCTCTCAGAGAGTAGTTTCTTGGGCTTTGACTTAAGAGGAAGCTCAAGGTAAGAGAGAGATCAGCTGGGACGAAACCCAAAGCCTGCCCAAGTTTCCTCTCTGGGCTGGCAAAGGACAAACACACCTGACAAGTTCTGGGATTTCTGTAACAACCAGTGTCTGTCAGTAGAAGGGAGGAGGGAAGCCCCACTGCCTCAGCCATGTCTCGGGTTTCTTTAGTTTCGAGTTGCTCCCTGTTTCCTCTGTGAATCAAAATCTTAGTGGATGAATTTGAGATGCCACTCAAATTAAAGTGCCTTCTGAACACGCTGTTCTGCTCTTTAATGTCCCTGGTTACAAGCTGCCAGTGCCTTCACAGCTTGGCCTGAGCGCCTGCCCCAGAACTGCCCCTCGAGTGGCTCCAACAACGCAAGGCTGGAATTGCTGCACTGGTTTCAGCGGGGAGTGTGGTGATTAAAGGATCTGTTTCAGCACAGCCCCGGCACCAGGGGAATCCCAAAGTGAAGCGCCTGGAGCAGAGGGTTTCAGCAGAACCGTTCAGGGACGTGAGTCACATCTTCCCAGAAGGGTTCAGGGCAAGGTCAGCCATGCGGAGTGCAGAGAAAACAGGCTCAGTCTGTAGCTGACTGTCACCTCCATCACCACTCCTCTGCTCGTTTGGTGGTGAGCATCAACCAACCGGCAGTTTGTAGTGTTCCTCTTCTTTCGTTTTTTTTTTTTTTTTAATTCTCCTTTCTAACAGCCATCATTTGTGTCAGCGTTAAAAGGCTTTGCCTGAGATTGTGACCTGTTTTGTTACTGCTCCTCCCTGCAGAAAGAGGATCTCTGCCCTGAGAGCCGCAGGAGACAAGAGCAGGGCTAAGAGCAAGGGAGAAGTCTCTCTTTCCATGGGGAAAGGGCTGAAGTACAGCAGAAATCGGGTGATTCATCCGAGCTCATTTGGGAATCAAAGCTGCCCAGCCCTTACTGAGTGCTCTGAGGAGACTCTTTCCTTGTGCCAGCTCTGCTCAGGAAATTCAGGCAGCCAAACATCATCTGCGCTAACTAAAGATGCTTTAAGTACCCTAACCCTGCGCGGTTTCCTCTGTTGGCAATCCTGCTGATTGCCTAATAATAATAATAATAATAATAATAATAATAATAACCCCCCATATTTTCTCTCTGAAGTCTTTAAGAGTATTTTGGCTTTGTTCAGGAGACACATGAAATACCCTCCTGCTTTATGTGCTTTTAACTAAAGCCATGTCAAAGCTCTTACATTAAAACCTAATTTAAAACCTAAAAATTAAAATCCCTGCCAGTGAATTATTTTAAAACAACCCCTTTATTAAAGCAACGCAGCCTCCCAGCACCACCTCCGGCGTTTTTAACCCGAATATTGTGTTATCAGCAGCATCNAATATTGTGTTATCAGCAGCATCAGCGAAGGTGTGTGGTTGGGGGTAACCACGGGTTGGTGTCACGCTCGATGCAGCCGGAGAAAAGCGGGGAACTTCAACCACTCCACGGCGAGATTTTCTCACATCAACCGCACGGAGGGACCGGGACGGGGGCTGGGGAAGGACTGGGGACAAGGGACAGGGGCCGGGGCAGGAGCAGGGACAAGGGACAGGGGCCGGGGCAGAACGAGAAGGGACCGGGACGGGGACAAGGGCGGGGATAGGGGCAAGACAGGAGCCAGGGCACGGGAAGGGGCAGCAGCTGGGGCCGGGACAGGGGCAGAAGAGGGAGTAGGGGCAGGGACAGAGACAGGGGCAGGAGAAGGGGAAGGACAGGGGCAGGTGACAGCGGCAGTGACAGGAGAGGGAGAAGCAGCAGGAGAAGGGGCCGGAGCAGAGACCGGGGCAGGAGAAGGCGAAGGACAGGGGCCAGGGTCGGGACAGGGGCAGTGACAGGAGCAGGGATAGGGGCAGGGCAGGGAGAGAAGCAGACGCAGGAGAGGGAGAAGGAGCAGAACAAGGGGCAGGGGCCGGAGCAGGGGCAGCTCTCGGGCTGTGGCACGTCCCTCCCCAGCGGCGGCCCGTTCGTCCCGGGCGGCTCAGGCGGGGCCCGGGCGGGCTCTGCCTCCCGGGGGCGGAGGAGGAGGAGGAGGCGGAGCAGGAGCAGGAGCAGGAGCCCGAGCCCGAGCCCGAGCAGGGCCGGGC
>VZRE01010126.1:223883-246922 GCA_013396775.1 Cephalopterus ornatus
CCCGGGGCCGGGGCCGTGCCCGGGGCCGTGCCCGGGGCCTCCCCGCGAGGTTCCTCCCGCCGGGTTTCCGGGGCCGGGCCGGGGACAGCGGGGCCGGCTCTCAGCCCGTTCCCGGAGCGGCCCCGGGGGTGGGCACGGGGATGGCCCGGGGGGTCTCGCCCGCCGGTTCCCGGAGCGCTGAGCGGGGACCAGCCCCGCTGCCTTCGCCAATCCCGGGAATGCTCCTTCCCAAAATCCCGCTGTGGGCTGGGCTGAGCGGTGCGGGCCCAGCCTGGAGGGGCTCGGTTCGGTGTCAGTGATGCGCCTGCTGACTGTCAGGTGGCACCTGGTCGTTCACTGAACTCCGATTTTGTGGCTCGACGCTAGGATTGGATTTAGGTTCGATGGAAATGCTTTGCCGTGGTGGGGAAGGCTTGCTCTGCAGGCTGGGCCTGGGACAGAGCTCGCGAGGGAAATCCCGGCTCCAGTGTGTGTCCCAGGCAGCGAGAAGAGCTGCTGTGACCTGTCGTGTTCCAGGGCTGGAGCCCCTCTGCTCTGGAGCCAGGCTGGGAGAGCTGGGGGGGTTCACCGGGAGGAGAGAAGGCTCCAGGGAGACCTGAGAGCCCCTTCCAGGGCCTAAAGGGGCTCCAGGAGAGCTGGAGAGGGACTGGGGACAAGGGATGGAGGGACAGGACACAGGGAATGGCTTCCCACTGCCAGAGGGCAGGGTTAGGTGGGATATTGGGAAGGAATTCCTGGCTGTGAGGGTGGGGAGGCCCTGGCCCAGGTTGCCCAGAGAAGCTGTGGCTGCCCCTGGATCCCTGGAAGTGCCCAAGGCCAGGTCGGAGGAACCTGGGCTGGTGGAAGGTGTCCCTGCCCATGGCAGGAGGTGGCACTGGGTGAGATTTCAGGTCCCTCACACACAAACCGGTGTGGGTTTGAGTGAGGTGGGCACACAGGGTGGTGACTGCTCAGGCACAAAGGTTTCTCCATGAATTCTGCACATCCCTGTCCCATTTCCTGGTATCCATCAAGGTCTGGCCAACCAGCCCGAGACTGGTGAGCCCTGTGGGGCTCTGCAGCTTTTTGGGAACAGCTGCTGTCCCAGACCTGTTTAGCTGTTCTAAGGTAAGCCAGGGCAGGACCCACTGCAGGCAGTGCTGACCAGTTTGATCCCAGCAGCAGCAGTGGGATTTCCCAGGGAGCTCTTAGAATCATAAAATCACAGACTGGTTTGAGTTGGGAGGGACCTTAAAGGTCATCTCATTCCACCCCCTACCATGGGCAGGGAACCTTCCACTAGAGCATGTTACGAGATGAGAAGCCAATTAGGTGCTCTAGAACAGCAAAAATCCATAAAAAATCCCCAAACCCACAGATTTCTGGGTTAGCCAGTTTAGCAAAACACTGATTTCTCAGGCTGGTGCAGGAGAAGGGAAGGGCTCGGGGATCACTGAGGACAGGACAGAGCTGTGGCATGGCTGGGGCGCCCACGCTGAGCTGCTTTCACTCACTGTAACTTGTGGCTTCACACTCTGCTGTGTGAAAGCTTTGAATTGTGGTGTGAAGTGTCAGGAAGTCTCTGCAGCAGGAAAAAACAATCTGAGCGTTGTTTGGCAGCTGCTCTGAAAGAACCAGGTGTGGGAAAACCCCTTTTTGGGCAGAAAGGAAGGATGGAGCATTTCAGCTTTTCCCTGCCTGAGGTGGTTTGGGTTTCTGGGATACCTGGGTCTGTAGGTGCTGGGTTTGAAGTGTTTGTTTTGTTACTTTGGGTCATGAAAAACAGAGATGGTGAAGGAGCTGAGTGTGTGATTTCAGACAGTGATGTCACGGCCCTTGTCAGAGTGCGAGATCTGACGGAAACAGGATGTGTTCCCTGGGTGTGTTGTGAAAGCAGCTCCCCAGTGAGCAGTGAGGGCTCCCTGGCACGAGGCATCCTCATGGTCAGCTGCAGAACCAGAGGTCTGATGACTTTGTCAGTGGTTTTTCAGCTGGCAGGGGAAATTATGTGTTTCCAAACACTAATATAGGGCAAAATAGTCCATGTGCAGACATGGGATCCCAGACTGAGTTGGGTGGGAAGGGACCTTAGAGCCCACCGAGTGCCACCCCCTGCCATGGGCAGGGACACCTTCCACCAGCCCAGGTTGCTCCAAGCCCCATCCAACCTGGCCTTGGACACTTCCAGGGATCCAGGGGCAGCCACAGCTTCTCTGGGCAACCTGTGCCAGGGCCTCCCCACCCTCCCAGCCAGGAATTCCTTTCCAATATCCCATCTAGCCCTTGTCCTTCATTGGTCTTTTCTGTCTTTGTTTAAAAGGGGGAGAATTGCTGTAACTCGTGTTTCGTTCTCAGAGCTTTGTGGGATTTTGTAGCGTTAGTGTGTGTGATGTGTGAGAGCACAGATGACTGATGGTGTGAGATACCTCACCACATGCCAGACCAGCAGTGAGAGCACAGGAGAGCATCTGTGTGACTGGGAAGTGGAAACTTCTCATGAATGAAGGTTACCTGGGGCCTTTAAAGTCCCCAGGAGAGGAATAGTGTAGGGAGCTGGAAGGAATCTCGGACAGGTTTGCAGTGCTGAATGAGGCAGTGGGGGCCTGAGGCCGTGTGGGTTTACTGAGAGCACTGCTCAGACTTGAGGCTAAGAAATCAGTGACAGACCTAATTACACCTTTGAGAGAATCCCAGACGGATTTGGGTTGGGAGGGACCTTAGAGCCCATCCAGTGCCACCCCTTGCCATGGGCAGGGACACCTTCCACCGGCCCAGGTTGCTCCAAGCCCTGTCCAACCTGGCCTTGGATACTTGCAGAGATGGGGCAGCCACAATTTTCTGGGAAAACAAAAGCTCAACTATTATTTTGTGTTTTGGACTTGGGGTTTAATGCAACTTGATGTAGAAATCAAAAAGCCCAAACTTTTTAACATTATCCCCATATTCCCAAAGAAGGCTTGATCTTGTGATCTTATTTATGTAAAAATAAATAAACTGTATCTTAGGAGACTACTGTCTCCAGAACACAAAATGAAATCTTCTGATGTGGGATATCATTTCATGTCGTGGTTGTCTTTGTCAGGCCAGGTTGGACGGGATTTGGAGCAACCTGGGCCAGTGGAAGGTGTCCCAGCCCATGGCAGGGCGTGGCACTGGGTGGGCTTTGAGGTTCCTCCCCACCCAAACCATTCCCTGATTATGTGATTCTCACGGTGTGAGGGGATCACTGCACAGACAAAACCAAGTCCACTGCAGAAGGGAAACCTCCCTCCCTCCTGGGACAGCAGTGAAGGTGTTGCCCAGCAGGGCTGGTCCTTGGAGAGAGCCCTTGGCAGCCAGGAGTGGTGCTGGAGCTGACCCTGCTTGGAGCCTTGTCCTTGTCTTCCTGTGTGTTCTGGTTCCCCAGGCTGCTGTGTCTCCCTGTTTGCCAGCTCGTCTCTCTCTCCAGCTGCTCCCTCCTTCTCCTTTGCCTCTCTTTGCTTCCACCACCCTCTGTTCCCCAGCCCTTGGCTCTTTCCCTTCTGCTTGGCTGCTCTCCCTCCCTCTCCTGAGTTTGTCTGTCCCTCCTCCACACTGTGCCTGTCCCTTGGCCCTGCTTCAGCCTGGACAGATCCCTCCTCCCCTCTGGGCCTGCAGGGAAGTGGTTCCTCTGTTGTGGAGACACAACCCTTCGCTCTCAGCCTCCTTATCTCCTCCTGAGCAGGTGCTGGGGTGTGACTGTGGTCTGTGCACACCCAGGAGCTCCACAGCAGCAGCCACACCTCGAGCAGAGGCTTCTGTCCTTTCCTACGTGGTGAAATGCATTTCAGAGTTGGCAGAACTTGAGGTTTGCAAGTGGGGCTGAAGGGTTTCTGTCTCCAGCTGTCTCCTGGAAGGTTTCACTGAGGTGACCTCAGTGTTTTCCCAGTTACCAGGGAGCAGATGGTCAGGGACAACGTGTTCTGTTGTTATCTGCATGTGGGATGCAAATGATTGAAATAGGTGAGCTGCTGTAATGACCAGTGCTTGGGGGCCCTTGGGTAAGGGTTTAGAAAATGTGTCCTGTGAGGAGCAGCTGAGGGACCTGGGGGGTTTATCTGGAGAAGAGGAGGCTCAGGGGGGACCTCATTGCTCTCTGCAGCTCCCTGACAGGAGGGGGCAGGGAGGGGGGGTCGGGCTCTGCTGCCATGGCCCAAGGGAAAGGAGGAGAGCAAATGGCCTAAAATTGCCCCAGCCGAGGTTCAGGTTGGAGATTAGAACAATTTTCCCTGCAGGAGTGGTCAGGCCTTGGAATAAGTGTCCCAGGAGGTGGTGGAGTCCCTGTCTCTGGGAGCGTCCCAGACGTGTCTGGGACATGGGTTAGGGGTGATCCTGGTGGTGCTGGGACTGGAGGATCCCGAAGGGCTCTCCCAGCCTTGATTCTGAGATTCTGGGACCTTAATTTATGGCTTCATGAGCCTGGGTGGGGTTTGTTGTTTTGTGCTGGACTTGGTACTTTGGTACTTTCAGCATTATGTTCTGCATGGAATGAATAAAAACAGGGAGTTCAAGTCACAGAAACAGAGAATCCCAGACTGGTTTGGGTTGGAAGGGACCTTAAGTATTATCCAGTGCCACCCCTGCCATGGGCAGGGACACCTTCCATAGCCCGGGTTGCTCCAAGCCCCGTCCAGCCTGGCCTTGGACACTTCCAGGGATCCAGGGGCAGCCACAGCTTCTCTGGGCAACCTGGGCCAGGGCCTCCCCACTGAATTTTATCAGTGCCAGTGCAGCTGCAGACGAGGTGAGGAGAAGGAGGAGAAATGGCTTTGCCTGAGAAGCAGTGAAAATGTTGTATATGGTGATAGTACTGCACATGATGATAGCAGTGAAATTACGACATATGGTGATGGAATGTGGAGACCAAAATTTGGTCACTATGCGCTTGAATGTTTCAATAATTATTTTTATTCCTCTTCTTACTTTAGAACCTTCTCCCCATTTACCGGCTCCAGAGAATGTGGAGATTTTTTCCTATAACTTCCATAGTTTCCTGAGATGGTCTCCTGTTCCA
The DNA here is from genome assembly GCA_013396775.1 of Cephalopterus ornatus. Taxonomy (NCBI): domain Eukaryota; kingdom Metazoa; phylum Chordata; class Aves; order Passeriformes; family Cotingidae; genus Cephalopterus; species Cephalopterus ornatus. Next base: position 228,895 of record VZRE01010126.1, read on the forward strand.
GTGGAGACAGGCTCGGTGTTGTACACAGTCCACTATAAAACGTGAGTCAAGAGTTCTAAAAGCAGCTCATTTTGTCCTAATTCAGTAACACAATTGGTTTTAAAATCCTGAAAAGCGTAAATATGAATGAGCACAGAAATGAAAGAATGTGTTTTATCACAGATGCTTTTATGTATCTCCATAAGCAGCTTCTGAGAGGCTGTGATGTGTCCACTGAGCTGAGGAAAGATTGAAGACATGAAAACCAGGCAGAAATGTTGGCCAGTTCCTTGCAGAATTTTAGTCTGATTCTCTCTGGTTAATTTTAATTTTCCCATTTAAATTTAATTTTTTCTGGGGAGATGGAGATGCTGAGAGCGCCGTGGGGTTAAACCCACGTGAAAGCCATGGTTTTGTAACGTGTTATTTTCTTACCAAAATCATCTGGGTGGGAGGGATTGTGTTTTAGCTGCTTGCACTGTTCTGCTGATGGTTTATTTGTGCTTTTTTGGCAAAGCAGAGGGGCCTTTCCTGTCTGGAATGAGACGAAGTGTACCCGGATCCCCCAGACCCAGTGTGAGTTCCCCCAGGAGATTCAGAAGCGGCGCTGGACGATCTCCCTGCGAGTGAGGGCTGAGCTGGGACAGGTGCCCTCGGGCTGGGTGGAAACAGAGCCCTTTGTGGCAGAGAAGCACAGTAAGTGCTGGCTTTGCTGTCTCTCTCTCTGTCTCCAAGGAGATTTCTTTGAGGAAACTGTTCTGCATTTTTGGCTCTGTTGCGCAGAGTCAGAGTGAGAGGGTTGGAGGTGTTTGCCCACAAAGATGATGAGGTCTCGCCAGGATTTGATGCTCCCTGGTTCTGCTGTGGTGGGTCAGGGCTGTCTCAGCAGGTGTCACGAGAGAAACGTGAGTGTCCTGGGGGAGTTGAGCCTTCCCAGAGCCACAGCGTTCTCTTGGTGGAGAGTTTTCCATCTTCTCGTTTCCCCACTGAGCACTGCCCACACAAACCCCTTGGATTTGTGGCAGTCTGAGGCAAACTCACCTGCTCCTGCTGAACAGATCCCTGTCCTGATAAATAGCAGTCGTCTGGTAAATGTAAATTGTCCTCATAGATAGAAATTGTCCTGACTGCAGCGTCAAAGTGCCAAGGACACTTTTTAAATTATAGAATCCCTGACTGGTTTGGTTTGAGAGGGACCTTAAAGCTCATGCAGTCCCACCCCCTGCCATGGGCAGGGACAGCTCCCACTAGCCCATGCCAGGAGTGATTTTGCTGTTAGTAAGTACCACTGGCAGTACTTTGTTAGTATTTTTCATGATTTAGACCTCAAGAGTATTTCACAAAAGGAAATCATCATGTTTACCCTGAAGGTCAGATGAAGACACCAAAGCAAGGAGGGGGAAAGCAGTTATTCTCTTCCAATCTATTGACTCAAAGCACTGTGGTTTTTAGGGAACATGGAATTTGTGGTGGGCTGATCAAAGGAAAAAAAATGGCTAGTAACTGCAAATGAACTTGGGTATTTTCTAGTTAATGCTTACTGAATTACCAGGGATAGTTAGGTAAGCACTGTAAATGTGTTAAGTACATGAGGAAATGTTTTCCCTTTCTTGAGCAAAAACTGTTGAAATTTATTATGTTTTCTGAGAGTGTGCAGGGAAGGGAACGGAGCTGGGAAGGGGCTGGAGCAGCAGGAGGGGCTGAGGGAGCTGGGGGGGCTTAGCCTGGAGAAAAGGAGGCTCAGGGGGGACCTTGTGGCTCTGCAACTCCCTGACANGGCCTCCGGCTGGGACAGGGGAGGGGCAGGTGGGACATGAGGAGGAATTTCTCCCTGGAAAGGGTGGTCAGGCCTTGGCAGGGGCTGCCCAGGGAGGTTTGGAGTGCCCAGCCCTGGAGGTGCCCAAGGAAGGCCTGGCCGTGGCACTCAGTGCTCTGGGCTGGGGACAAGGTGGGCATGGGGCACAGGGGGATCCATGGGCTGGGAGGGCTTTTCCAGCCTCTGGGATCCTGTGGAGCTGGAGCCAGTCCATGAGCTGTGCATCCCAGGGGTTCACTGCTCTCTCTGTGTTTGTTTCCAGCCACTCTGGGCCCCCCCAAGGTGAACAGGGTGAATGCCAGCTCTGACTCGCTGCTCCTCAGTGTCACCCCCCCTTTCACACCTGAGCCTGGCGACAGGTTTCGGTATCGTGTGTTCTACTGGGAGAACACAACAAGTACCACCAAAAAAGTAAGAATCCTCTCTTATTTCCTTTGCTCTTCGTGCCGTGGAGACTGAAGTGTGAGTCAGTGGCTCTTGGCAAAACAACAACTGGAGGAAGAAAATGACTGTATTTTGTCTCTACCAGTGAATGTCACCATGTGGAGTCTCAGGAGGTTAATTTGGCCTTGACACAAGTACTGCTGCATTGCCAAACTTAAACCCCCATCTTCCTCTCGTCCTTTTGGAACAAAGGCTAAATCCCATTGCAGATCAGGGTAGAGAATCTGTGTCAAGGGTGACTTTTGATTCCAGGGTTTGCTTAGGGAATGTGGAAAACTGGAATCTCCTTCCTCCTTTCCTGTGCTGGGAGCTGCAGGAGCAGCTGCTGGGGCCTCGTGAGCCTGTTCCCAGGGCTCATGAGAAAACCCAGAGAAAGTTGTTGGAAACATGCTGGGATGAGCTGGGATGAGCTGGCCCTGTTCATCCTGAGACTAGGTGTTGGTCCCATCCTGTGCTCCTGCTGCTGCCTGGGGCCTTGGGAATTGCGTTGTGCACAGGCCAGTGTTGCAGGGGAAGTGCTAAGTTAAAAAAATAAGGAGGCAGAAGCTTCAAAATGATGTAATTCTAAAGTCAAATATTTGAAAAACAGAAGCAGAGAAATATTAACATTTAAAAAACCCTTTTGCTTCAAAGACCTTAGTAAGTCACCTCCCTTTCCTTCCTGTCTTACAGCGATACTTTTTTTTCTGACACACACACAATACCTTTATTTGAGAGGGAAGAAAGAAATGGGGAAGGCTCCACTCAGGGTTTAATTTTAACTCACTCCCCTCCTATATTTTGCTCTTTGCCTGAGCTGCTGCATCTAAAACATCCAGGAAAGCTGGAATATATTTCACTGCTTCTCTTGTGTGGGAAAGCTGAGTGATGAAAAAAACCCCACAATGGGAAACCTAAATGGGGGAGGGATATTTGTTGGGAACAAGGCTGGTTTTACAGTAGCACCTATTTTTTTTTTTTTTTTTTTCTTTTTTAAACAGGAAGAAGAGACAAACAAGACACTATTCCAAATTGGAAAACTAAAGGAATCAACACTTTATTGCTTTAGCCTTCGAGTAGAATTTAAGGGAGCCTTTGGTGACCTGTTAGGACAGCAAAGTGCCCCACAGTGTCACAGAACTGCCGTCACTGGTACGTGGGGTCGAGGGGTTTGTGTAGAGTGGGTTGAGGTAGAACGTGAGTCCTGGATCACCCGAACTGCTCCCTTCCATCCCCCGTGTGTCAGGAGCCCTGAGGGCACCGCAGGCTTCACTTGTCATTGATGGCAAAATAATCAGGAATCGTCAGTCAGTAATTGAGTTGTGTTGTGCTCTTCCCCTTGTCCTTTTCCTTCATAAATCCTGCTGGAGTACGGGATAACGGAGTTTGGCCCCATCTGGAATCTGAAGGTGATCCCAGGGCTGGAGCCCCTCTGCTCTGGAGCCAGGCTGGGAGAGCTGGGGGGGTTCACCTGGAGAAGAGAAGGCTCCAGGGAGACCTGAGAGCCCCTTCCAGGGCCTAAAGGGGCTCCAGGAGAGCTGGAGAGGGACTGGGGACAAGGGCTGGAGGGACAGGACACGGGGAATGGCTTCTCAGTGCCAGAGGGCAAGGTTACATGGGATATTGGGAAGGAATTCCTGGCTGTGAGGGTGGGGAGGCCCTGGCCCAGGTTGCCCAGAGAAGCTGTGGCTGCCCCTGGATCCCTGGAAGTGTCCAAGGCCAGGTTGGACGGGGCTTGGAGCAGCGTGGGCTGGTGGAAGGTGTCTCTGCCCATGGCAGGGGCGGGATGGGATGATCCTTAAGGTCCCTCCCAACCCAAACCATTCCATGATTCTATAAATATGAACCTGCCATAGGTACATGGAGTTTTTTCTCCTTTTCCAGAGGCAACCAGAGTTGGATACATCGCCCTGCTGTGTCTCTCAGCCTTGCTCCTTATGAACCTGGGAACAGCTGGTTTGCTGCTCCTGTGGAAACACCACAAGAAAATCAAACAGTGGTCTCAGGCACCTCTGAAAATCCCCTCACACTTTGAGGAGGTACGTGCAGAGGGCTTGTGTTTCTCCTGCCCCAGAGGGAAGAGGAACTGGGCAGTTGTTGCCCAGCGGGAATGAAGAACCCTTGTCTCAGGGTGACCTGGGCGATGCTGATCCTGTTACTGAGGGGTGACACTTCCCCGGGGGCTGGGACACAGCCCCGGGGCTTTCCTGCTGAACCCCGAGGCTGGCTCTGGGCCGGCTTCCTCTTCCCGTTTTTTGGCTTGTCTCGGCCTCGGGCCTCAAACTGCGGCTCTCTTGGAGCTTTTCCCCTTTTTCCCGTGGATGAAAAACTCCTGCCGGGGCTCTTTTGCTCCTCGCGGCTCAGTCGTTGCCGTAGCAAACGCAGTCGTCTGAGGCCCGTTCGGGTTCCTCTCTCGGGGCTGGAGCAGGACGAGCTTCCCGGGGAAGTCTGGCCCTAAATGTCCCGCGTTGTTCCCGCTCTGCTGGGGCAGCTCGGGAGCGGGATCTGTGCTTCTCACGGCAGTCCCTGGAAGGGCATCAGCCACTGAAACGTCCTGGACAGGGCGTTAAAACAGGAAATAAACCCTTGTGCAGGGTGCTTCAGTGGTAACAAAATCCTTGGAAGTGTGTTAAAATGGTAAGAAAATAATTGTAAAGGGTATTAAAATAGCAAAAATATCCTTGTGCAGGGTATTTAGATAGAAAAAAATATCCTTGTGCAGGGTATTTAAATAGAAAAAAAATATCCTTGTGCAGGATATTTAAATAGTAAAAAAATCCTTGTACAGGGTATTTAAATAGAAAAAAAAAATCCTTGTGAAGGGTATTTAAATAGAAAAAAATATCCTTGTGCAGGGTATTTAAATAGTAAAAAAATCCTTGAAAATGTATTAAAATGGTAAGAAAATAATTGTAAAGGGTATTAAAATAGAAAAAAATATCCTTGTGCAGGGTATTTAAATAGTAAAAAAATCCTTGAAAATGTATTAAAATGGTAAGAAAATAATTGTAAAGGGTATTAAAATAGAAAAAAATATCCTTGTGCAGGGTATTTAAATAGTAAAAAAATCCTTGAAAATGTATTAAAATGGTAAGAAAATAATTGTAAAGGGTATTAAAATGGTAAAAAGTATTTGTAAGTGTAATAAAATAGTAAAAATATCCTTGTAAGTGTATTAAAATGGTAAAAAGATCCTTGTACAGGGTATTTAAATAGTAAAAATACCCTTGTGCGGGGTGTTAAAATAGTAAATAAAATCTGTGTGTGTTCAAGTAGTAAAAAAAATCTTGTACAGTGTATTAAAATAATAAAAAAATCCTTGTGTGTATTAAAATAGTGAAAAAAATCCTTGCAGAGGGTATTAAAATAGTAAAAACCCCTTGCAAGTGTAATAAAATGGTTAAAAAACTCCTGCAAGTGTAATAAAAAAGTTAAAAAATCCTTGTATGTAGTATTAAGATAGTAAATAAATCCTTGTAAGTGTATGGAAATAATTAAAAAATCCTTATAAGTGCATTGAAGTAGTGAAAAAAGTCTTTGTACAGAGTATTAAAATAGTAAAAATATCCTCGTGCAGGGTGTTAAAATAGTAAATAAAATCTTTATGCGTTAAAATAGTAAAAATAATTCTTGTACAGGGTATTAAAATAGTAAAAAATCCTTATAGGTGTATTAAAATGGTAAAAAAAGCCTCATAAGTGTATTAAAATGGTAAAAAAATAGTTGTACAGGGTATTAAAATAGTAAAAAAAGTATAGTATATTTAAACAGTAAAAAAATCCTTGTTCAATGTATTAAATAGTAAAAAATCCTTGTGCAATGATTTCAAGTAATGAAAAAAAATCCTTGCACAGGGTATTAAATAGTAAAAAAATCCTTGTGCAGGGTATTAAATAGTAAAAAAATCCTTGTGCAGGATATTAAAATAGTAAATAGAATCCTTGTAAGTGTATTTAAATAGTAAATAAAATCCATGTAAGTGTATTAAAATGGTAAAAAACAATTGTACAGGGTATTAAAACAGTAAAAAAAATGTGCAGGGTATTAAAATAGTAAAAAAAAAAATCCTTGTAAATGTATTAAATAGTAAAGTATCCCTGTACACATTATGAATATAGTAAAAAAATCCTTGTAAGTGTATTAAAATAGGAAATCACATCCTTGTAAGTGTAATAAACTAGTAAAAAAAATCCTTATACAACATACGGATCTCACTTCTCCATCAGGCACCTGCCGGATTCCTGCAGCTGGAGGTTCTGAGCTCGGAGGCATTTGTTCGAACCAACATGAAAAGACTGGCCAAAATTTATTAAAAAAAACCCAAACCCACCCAGCCAGGACCTGCAGCTGCTGTCACTCGAGCGGGTGTTTGTTCGGTTGGTTTTATTTTCCCCCCCCCAGAAATAAGGTGTTTTTAACTTGTCCGGCGTAGTTTCAGGGAAGTCCAGGATGGAATACTCAGGTAGCTGTGGATTCTGGCATGAAGCAACTTGTCTCTGGAATTTCTTACGCGTGGCCAGGGGTCTGAAGTGTTGTTTTCTGGATGTTTCCAGTTCCTCAGGGACCCCGGCGTGCCTGGCTTGGAGGAGTTGGACAGTTCCCCAGAGGACGACCCCCAGGCTGTTGTAGTTGGAGAAGGGATCCCAGCCTGGAGCAGCAGCCCGGGGTGATGACTCTTCATCCCACACCTCCAGGGACAGGGAAAGCACTGAAGTGCCACCCCACCGAGTGTCACCTGCTCCAGGGTTTCCAGCAGCTGCTCCCGGGGTGTGGCTGCTGCCAGGACAATCCGGAGCAGAATCTGGACCCTGGGCTGTGTTTCAGGGGCTTCTCCTGAGCTCCCCCAGCACCTCGTTCTGCCAAAGACACTGAAGAGGAGGGACATGGAAGGGAAATGAACACTAAACTCATAAAAAGGTTAAATTCCCAACCCAGGTTGGAATAAAGCTTTGAGGAATTGCAGCACTTTACAGGAGGATGTAGGAGAACATGGGATTTTTCAGGGAGGGAATCATTGCAATGTGAATTCCTTTTATAGCGCATTTTCTGTCGTTGGCAATAATACTCTTGTTATATCCACCCCACTCTGCTTCTCTGAATCATTTTCAGCACAAGGTAAACTAAAAAGAAATTGGTTAGTCCTTTCCTCTCCTCAGAATGAAGCTGTGCCACAAACTCCTCCCAGAGAGGCCTCCTGGAAGCATTAATCTGCTCCTGCAGCCACACCATTGTCCTGCACAGCCAAACAGACTTGAAAATAACATTTAAAACATGTATCAGTCACTGTCAGACACTAAAACCTCTTGTTCACCACCAGCAAAGGGAAAGTTGACCGAGAGAGATGTTTTGAGTGCCTTAAAGCAGAAGAGCTGACGTTCAGCCTCCTGTGGGGTCTGGAAGGTGTCCAATAAAGCACAAAGAACAAGTGAACCACGTCTGTACTAGAAAGATGGGGTTTAATTGATGGTTTCTCCTGGGTTTGATACAAATTCTGTGAAAGAAAGAACAGAAATGGGCTTGTCTGTCTGCAAATGACTCACTGGAGTGGGCTGGTCCCGTCAGAGCCGGGGGTAACTGAGGTGATGCTGGTCCAGCCTTTCCAGGAACGCTCCAGGCCAGCAGTGGCCAAAAGCTTACTCAGGTGTTTCCTTGTAGAACTAATCTAATCCCCTGGGATTAGGCAACCTGCTGACACAAGGGAGTTCTGTGAAGCCTGAGTCATGTTTCACAGCTGGAGGAATTGTCACATCAGCCCTGAGCTGCAGAAAATCTGCTTTTAACCACCCCCGTTCTCTGGGCTGGGCTGGGAATGAAGGGGCAACCACAGCTCACAGGAGCAACAACCTAATGCACAACAGAGGTTAGAACTGTTAAAACATCTCCTGGGAATATATATATATATTTATATTCCTGAGTAAACCCTACACTGGCCTTCTGTCAGGGAAGTGTCTGTCAGGGATCCAAGTTATTAAATATTCTTACACAAACAGGCCCTTGTTTGACACAAATAGACTAAAGTTAAAAACCATTTGCTTGGGGTACTGGAGAAGACACAAAGAATGCCAGACTGGTTTGGGTTGGAAGGGACCTTAAAGCCCATCCATTCCACCCCTGCCATGGGCAGGGACACCTTCCACCAGCCCAGGCTGCTCCAAGCCCCATCCAACCTGGCCTTGGACACTTCCAGGGATCCAGGGGCAGCCACAGCTTCTCTGGGCAACCTGGGCCAGGGCCTCCCCACCCTCCCAGCCAGGAATTCCTTCCCCAACTCCCATCTGATCCTGCCTTCCCTTCCCCAGGTGAACACCTCCACCTCTCCCAGCCTGTCTTGCCTTGCTGAAGTTCCACTTTCAGGTGCAAGATGCAGTCACTGGGATTAGTTTTAGGCCACACTCTTTTCTCACCTTGTACAAACCCAACCAACGTTCCCAAGCTCCCGTGCAAGGAACCCCCCAAAGCTGAAGACAAAAGCCTGGGGGTGACTGCATGGTGTGAGCCTTGTGGCAAGCTCAGTGCTCCTCGGGCTCCTGCACAGCCACCGCCGACTGCAGGGGTGGGAGAGCACGGGCTCAGTGTTCTGACGCTACAAGCACCAGCCACGTCCCGTCCAGGCTGTGACTGACACCAGTGACCCCCTCGTGTCCCTGCAGCCAGCGGCACAGCGTCGGCTCCGGGGTTTGCTGCAGAGATTCCCAGAGGGAGCAGACACCAAGCACAGCACTTACACTCCGTACCACTGGGTCAGAACTTGGCACAGGAAAGTTATCAAAGCTTTGAGACAGGGGACATTCAAGTGCCTTAAAACCCACAGAGAACTGGTGAGAGGAGGAGTCACCAACAGCAAATGAATACACAAGATCAGCCCAAGGCTATAAAACATCCTCTTCCTCCCTCCTGTGCACTCCAGAGAGAAGAAACTGGATTTCAATCATGGAAACAGGAGATAAGCACATTTTAACTAGGGCAAAGGGCAGCCCTAAAGCTGGCAATTATTTCAAGGTAAGACTGTGAACAGTAAATAAATCCACATCCCCACTGGAAACATTCATCTTTTAGGTACAGAAGGGGAAAAGTGCAGCAAAACTGTTCATTTATGAACAAAAAGCTTCCCCTGTGTGATTTGAAAGATGTTGGTCTGACTCCCAGTTATTCTTCATATTCCTGAAGTATGACTGGCAGCAGTTTGTTGGAGTTTTTTATTCTAATATCAGGAAATACATTAAATACCAGTTGGTATCTCTTACACTGAGCAGCATGAAATTAATTCCAAGGACTGTGGTGCCAGCAAATGTCCTTTGTGCCAGAGCCATCACAGGTCAGGAGTAGTTTGATTTGCCATGCAGAACCTGCTGGGTGCAGGGACTCGCTTAAAAACCATAACCTTTTACAAAACCAAAAAAAGCTACTTTATATTTACCTGAACAATAATATAAAATTCTTAAAATCAGCTCTTATCCCAGCACAGCCCCTGCTCAGGGATGGGCTTTGTCCTGTTTGCTCACTGACAGTTCACTGCAGCCTCAGACATGGGTGGAGCTTCGGAAGATGAAATGATGGGAAGCCATGGGTTGGAAGGAAGAAGCCTGGAGATTCCAGCAGGAAAGCCTGGAGATTCCAGCAGGAAAGCCTGGAGATTCCAGCAGGAAAGCCTGGCAGGCTGCCATTCCCTTTGAGAGAGATCCAGTCCTATGTACATATTCACAAGTGTGTCCTGGGAGAAGAGGAGCTTCTTACAGAGCCTGGAATTTGTCTCAGTCCAGGGTTTGGAAAGCAAACCAAGAACAAAGAACTGTAAATTATCTACATACAGAGAACCATGTGGTAACTACGGAGCAGACCAGGGGGAGCTCAGCCCCACAGCTCTTCTGTCCTTCCAAACTTGTAGATCAGAGTACTGAGGGGAAAACAGTAAAAGGAATAAAAATCAGACCACACATAAGGTAGTTTTAACAGTATTCTTGAATCTTATCCTGTAAATCAACAGCCCTGAACTTGCATTTCAGCCAGTGGCTGGGGTTGGTACCTGTATTTTGTTTCCTGTGCATGGCTGAAGCTTTGGGAGCCAGCTGAAGCTCAAACAAAAAATAACCAGTTTCAGCAGCCCTTCTGAAGGGAAAAACTGGTATTTATGGAATTCTAGGACTGATCCACAGAGTTCCAGAGCAGCAAGTCACACCCTGGCACCTGGAACCAAGCTGAGCGTGACATGCGTTGGGATAAAATCTAAGCAATTCCATTTTTATGAGCCAATCTGAAAGAAAATGGATCCTGTGGTGGAAAAGGCAGATCCAAATTACAAAAGCTCTATCCCTGGAAGTGTTCAAGGCCAGGTTGGATGGGGCTTGGAGCCACCTGGGCTAGTGGAAGGTGTCCCTGCCCATGGCAGGGGATGGCACTGGATGATCCTTAAGGTCCCTCCCAACCCAAACCAGTCTGGGATTCTAAATAAGACTAAAGATTTCAGGCACAGTGAAACTATTCTCAAAATCTGCCTTCAGCAATTGCCCACTTCAGTCCAGAAGAGATTTAGGAAGTGCTGTTTTCCTGCAGGAGCATCCCTAACTTCCCAGCCAGGGCACTGCTCCAGAGCCCCCGATCTCCTTCTCTGCAAAACATTTGATGTGAGACTGGAAGGAAAAGGGTCAGCACAGGAATTTAAAAAAGGAGGTGATGTGAAATTTTTCAGTGACTGATCTTGGCACTGACACTATTTAATGCTTTCAGTGTCTTTTATTAATAAAATCCCTGGATTGCAGAATGCATTCTACATCTGAAGAGTTATTACAGATACTAAATCAGTTCAAAGTGTTACATGAGAGACTTAACATTATGAACTTAAATAAATCCAGTCTGCTGTTACAAAACACAGCATCATGCTCTTAGAAAATGGAATTATCACTCTTTATAACTGAAAGCTCAGCCACTGGAAGGAAATAGAGGCAATATCAACTATCAGATAATTGAGCCATTGCTGTGAAATAGTCTGGAAACGGGCAATTGAATCTCTCTGCTGGGAGAGGAGCCAAGGTATTTGTAGCACAGGGGTAAAGGCATGATTGCCATTATCCAGAGACACTGGCAACATCTCAGCCAGAAAAGTGGCTGGTTCCACGTTCCAGGGCTGGAAGTTCAGGGAGAGCAGAGAGAGCTGCACTGACGGGAGCGTGAGGGGAAGGCAAAGCCTCTCACGGGCTGGGAAGGGGCAAATCAAACCTTGCTTTTAAGCTCTGGAGCGAAAGGAGTAGAAAAAAGAACTCATTTTCCAGGAGTCTCAGTGTATGGAAGCAGGTAAGTCCCTTTGGAAGGAGGGAAGTTTGCCCAGGTAACTTACCTGAAAAATATTAACGCATTCTGGAAGAAGACTGCTAAGCCAGGGTACACATTAGTGTCTGTAGGGAAGGAGCACAGGGAACTGTCAGTCCTGCAGCACCGCAGGGGTGTCCAGCACACGGCAGCGTCAGGCTCTGCTGGGCCCTGGACTCTGGCAGACACCACACACTCCCATGCCTTGGGACTTCCTGCCAGGAGCTGGCAGGGAAAGCACTTTTCTAGAGGTGAAAAGAACCCAACTTACTCTGTGTGACATATGCTCCAAAGAGGATCCACATGGAAGCAATGAGGGATCCAAACATCAGCATGAAGCCGATGAAGAGCCAGATTCGAGCACCTGCAGGGAAGACCAAAGCCTCTGAGAACATGTGGGCTGTTATCCATGGGGACAGACAACCCAGCTGCTCCGTGATGATGGTTAAACCCTGGAGCAAGGACCACATAATCCACCTGCTCACTCACGGGAAAGAAAAAATACTCTTTTCCTCTTGAGCTGGTTCACAAATGACACACAAAAAAGCGTCACAGGCCAGTTCGACTATCAGTCAATCCCACCAGACTTCCACTGAGGCATTTACAAATCCCCTGGAAAGGGCTGCTGGGAGCCACGTGGCAAACAGGGCAGGAATTATGAATGGAAGCAGAGAGGACAGCAGGTCCATGGACACCACACAGCAGGGGACACGGAGGGAGTGGGATGTCGGGGACACATCCCTAAGGAATGTCTGCTCCGGAGCCCACCCCGAGGCAGGAATTTAGTTCTCCCAGCAGCCATCCAGGATTTGCAGAGGAAAGTTTAAGAAGCCAAGATATCCAGCAGCTGAATTTTTCCAGGTTCACCTTTTTAATAAAGACAGACCTTATCTCCAAGGGTTAATTCTGTAAAGAAATTAATTCACAGAATTCTCTCCTGCTCCTTGTCTTCAGGTTATTTTTTCACCACCAACTGGGAAAAAAACCCCACACAGAAATAATCAGTCCTTCAGCTCAGTGTGACTTTTAATTTACCTGTTCTTCCTAAGCACCCATCACTGTAGCTGTCTCCTCTCACCTGTGCATTTGATACAGCATTTATCCTAGGAACAAAACCAGTAGATAAACTTTAGGTTAATTGAAAATCAATTTAAAGTTATAAGTTATAAATTCTGGAAAAAAATTCCTTGTCATTCTCTATAGTCACAAACCCAAACTCCTCCTTTTTTTCTTGCCAATACTGGGTGATTCAATAAAAGTTGTTACTTCTCCTTCCAGCTTCCAGATTTACATCTCCATGACAAGAGCCAGACTATCACCTCTCCCATTTGAGGAAGTCTTGGGCAAGGAACAGGCAAAAAATTGTTTCAAAATATGGGGAAATGCAGTCAGATGTTTTATATTGAGGTATTAAGTTAAATATTGGACTCCTCACCCCTGGAAGTGTCCAAGGCCAGGTTAGATGGGGCTTGGAGCAACCTGCGCCGGTGGAAGGTGTCCCTGCCCATGGCAGGGGGGGCACTGGGTGGGCTTTGAGGTCCCTGCCAACCCAAACCATTCCCTGACCCTAAGATCTGTCCATACCAGACCCTTGTCCTGTAAAAGCTGGGTTGGACAGCTCGTGCTGGGTTGCTCAGAACCCCCCTGCCCCACTCACATGAAGAAGGCCAGGGTGGAGAAGACCCCACAGGTGTGGAACGCGTGGTTCAGCTGCTCCGGCTTGGGATAAACCACGGCAGCGTCGATCATGATCCACCAGCCTGTGAAAAACTGGGAACAAAACACACCAGTGAAGGAGACCTGGCAGGGCACAGAGGCAGAGAAACCAGGGCCAGGGTTCAGGGACAGCACTGGGTTGACTGGCCTTTAACAAGCACAAACTCTTCTGGAAAGACACCGAGTGGGACTCCAGCTGTGCCTGATGGACAAGTCCTGCACAATCCTCAATGTTCCCATTTTTGGAGGAGTGTTTGGGAATTAGTCACATTTCTAATCAAATTAAATATCAGGGTATGGATAAATTTATGCCCAGAGAAGCTGTGGCTGCCCCTGGATCCCTGGAAGTGTCCAAGGCCAGGTTGGATGGGGCTTGGAGCCACCTGGGCTGGTGGAAGGTGTCCCTGCCCATGGCAGTGGGTGGCACTGGATGGGCTTTAAGGTCCCCTCCAACCCAAACCTTCTGTGATCCTGTGAAATTCCCTGTGCAGCCCTAGGAACAAGAATCCTCTAAACACAGATGAGGTACCAATGATGCAGAACAGGGGTGTTCCAACTGATCTAATTATGCAGAAAATCCAAGAGGAATTTTTTTCAAAGGGGAGCAGAAATGGTTCATCATCAGCAACGTCACAGGACGCAAAAAAGTGCTGCTGACAGTCCCACAAGACTTCAAAGAATCACAAAATGGCACTTCACAGAATCCCAGAACATGCTGGGAAGGGGACCCACAAGGCCCATCCAGTCCAACCCTCAGCCCTGCACAGGACCGTCCCCACAGGATCATCCAAACCCTCCCGGAGCTCTGGCAGCCTTGGGGCCGTGCCCACTGCCCTGGGGAGCCTGGTCAGTGCCCAACCACCCTCTGGGGGAAGAACCTTGTGCTGAGACCCAACCTGCCCCTGCCCTGGCACAGCTCCAGCCCTGCCCTGGCTCCTGCCCCTGGTCCCCCAGAGCAGAGCTCAGTCCTGCCCCTCCTCTGCCCCTGCCCAGGAAGGTGTACCAGCAATGAGGTCTCCCCTCAGTCTCCTCCTCTCCAGCTGAACACACCAAGTGCCCTCAGTGTCCTCACACGGCTGCAAACCAAGGCCGTGCCCCACCCCCGTGGGCGCTCTCGAGGGGGCAGTTCAGGGGGATGCCTCAGCAGAGGTGAAGCCGCCCTGTCCCTCCTGGTGGTGTTTGCCCCGTGCCCAGCCCTGCCCCAGCTCACCAGCACCCCTGCCACGATGGAGGCCACGGCGTTCCTGCGCTCGCTCCAGTCGATGCACTCGCACTCCGGCCAGCGGAAGTTGTCCAGGAATCCGGCCATTTCCTCCCAGCTTACACTGCCCTGCTCGGGTGGGACTTGCACATGAATCTTTCCATGAACAGCCGTGTCCCAGGTACCTGGAACGCAGCCAAAGATAAATCAGTAACATCCGGACATGGACAAAACTCTCCAGAGCGGTTTTTAGAGGGTGAAGTGTTTCACACACAACCTTCTACTGGAAGGTTCCCTGCCCTTGGATTGAGATGATTTTAAGGTCCTCCTCAAGCCAAACTATTCCATGATTCCATGATAAACTCTACGGATGCTTTATCGAGACATATTTTAAAAACAACCTGCCTTCAACAGAACTACAAAAGAAGATCATCACACAACCCAAAAACTTTAAGACTTAAAGTCACGTCAAGGATTCTGGGTTAGATACCAACGTTTCCAGTCTCCAAATCAGCAGATAATATAATACAGTGCCTTTCTAAGACAGGCAAAAAGAAACCAACTCAGCAAATCAACTGATACCAAGGGTAAGAAAGGTCTTGCTGCAGAGAGAGAAGGTCACAGAGAACTTTAAATACAAGAAGAGGAAAGCAAAGTTAATTAACTGATTCACAGCTACTTCAGCGCCATTCTATTTGGGTTTAATATTGCCAACCTCCACAATTCATTTCCAGCCACTTGTTAAAGACTAACAACAAATGTCCTTCAGGATTATGTTGCAGCACAGACTGATGGAGAACATATTTCTGTCTAACACCAACAATTAGAAATTCTACACTAAGAAGTGGAATAAAAATGAGTAAATGAACATTCTGACTACATTACAAACACAGGTCACCTCCTGTGAATAAGATCAAAAAGTCTGTCCTCCTGTATCCAGTTTTAGAAGCCCATAGTTGTGATGTTACTTTAAACCCCAAAATCAATCCCTCAATTCCAACATTATTTTTCGTTTGTGCAGTATCTGGGCTCAACCATCTGGCCCTTCCTTGTTTTCAAACAGCTCCATCTGGACTCTGTCCCTCCTCAAAGCACCAATGTGCCTGTCACCGTCCCCTCGTCCAGGCTGCTCCTGTCCTGTGCTTCCTTCTCCCCGCGGAACACAACTGAAGTTATTCCCTCGCCTGTGACTGCACTGTGCCTCCTTCTCAGAATGACTCCTGGAGCCTCCCCATCCCTGCAGCTGCTCACAGAACCAGGCACAGGCCTGGGGAGCTGGCCCTGGTGGCCCTGTGGAGCAGGGGGGCTGGGCCAGCTGCTCTCCAGAGGGACCTTCCCACCTCAGCCCCTCTGTGCTGCTTCAGAAATAACCTGAGAAGTCTGAATGACTTACGGAAGAAACCTTCTCACTTGGACAGAATTGCTCCAACTCCAAAGACACTGGAACTACATAAAACCCAACCCTTCCTTTCTGTGATCTAAAGGAGACACACTGTTTGGTTTGGCACCTACAAGGGATACAACGTTGAAATAATTAAGCCAACCTCCAACCCACAAAGTGACTCACGTTTGTCCTGGTAAAGCCCTTCCCACTCTGCACAGTCAGTGCTGAGCAATGTTCCATGGACACCACACACTGCACGAACCCTGGCTCCATTACTGAGGGGTTTTCCAAACACTACTGACACACCAGAGGCATTTTGTTCGCTTCAGAATCTGAGACAAAATGACAGACATGGAATATGGATCCATATGGAACATGGAAGGGACCCTAAAGCCCATCCAGTGCCACCCCCTGCCATGGGCAGGGACACCTTCCACCAGCCCAGGTTGCTCCAAGCCCCGTCCAACCTGGCCTTGGACACTTCCAGGGATCCAGGGGCAGCCACAGCTCCTCTGGGCAACCTGGGCCAGGGCCTCCCCACCCTCCCAGCCAGGAATTCCTTCCCAATATCCCATCTGACCCTGCCCTCTGGCAGTGGGAAGCCATTCCCTCTGTCCTGTCCCTCCATCCCTTGTCCCCAGTCCCTCTCCAGCTCTCCTGGAGCCCCTTTATGCAGCTACACAGCTCTGGCTGCCCCTGGATCCCTGGAAGTGCCCAAGGCCAGGTTGGATGGGGCTTGGAGCAAGCTGGGACAGTGGAAGGTGACCCTGCCCATGGCAGGGGGACAACTGGATGGGCTTTGAGGTCCCTCCCAACCCAACCCGTTCCATGATCCAGGTCTGTAGTTCCCAACAACCCCAGAAACAAAGGAAGAAAATAATAATCTGTATTTCACTGTGAAAAACCAGCTGAGGCTCCAGCAGGACCATGAGACCAGGCTGAATTACGACCCCACACGGATTAACACGGACACAGGGACAGGTTTTAGCCCAACTCCATCCTGCTCCACAAACAGACACCTCTGGTGGAGGCAGATCCTTTCAGCTGGAATTTCTTACCTGGATAAAGCTACAGAACTCACTCTCTGCCTTCAACTTCCACCCACACACTTCACAGGAGGAAAGAGGCAAAGCCCTTGGCATCCACTGCCCTCCAACGCCCTTCCCACAATCAGCCTCCTCCCCTTTTCCAAGGACAGACAGGTTCTCCCACTGCTCCTGGAGACATTCCTCACTCATGGCCAACGAAAAAAACACATTTGCAAGAGCAAACTGCAGACACTAAACAGGCTGAACACAGCTGAAGCTGTAAAAACCAGCCTTGGCAGGTGGCAGCACTCAGAGTGAACCCACCTGTGTGTTACTCAGGCAGAAAACGCAACGGCAGCTCAACATTTTTACCTGAAAATCAGCTTTTCTCTCACAAAATGAACTGATTTCACTTCAACAAAATATTAAAAGCAGCTGCAAGGAAATACAAAAAGCCTGCCCAAAGAAAACTGGAATATCATCAGGTTAGGAAAGAACAGAACCTCCCGTTCCCAAAGAAAAAAAGATAGAAAGGAGGAAGAGAAGAAATTTCAAGTCAAGAAGAAAACTCGTTTTCCATGAAGAAGATGCATCTTCCACAAGCAACTCATCGGAATACACTTTAACCCCCATGCACAGAGCATGAAAAGCAATTCAGGAGCTTCTGTGAAAGGTTCCGTGAAGTCCACTGTGGTTTCTCCACTTATTTCAGTAATTCCCTGCAGTTTCACTTTCAGTTCTCCCCATTCCACAGCATTGGGCTGTGCTAATTTTTAAGTATTACGGAAAGACAGAAGGAGGAAAAAAAAGGAATTTATAAAAAAACAAGGGCGCGAGGCAAAATTATTAAAGTGATGGTGTGATATTTACATTCTCTGTGATGGCCCATCCTTGGGAGTGTTCCAGGCCGGGTTGGACGGGGCTTGGAGCCACCTGGGCTAGTGGCAGGGGGTGGCTCTGGGTGGGCTTTAGGGTCCCTCCCCACCCAACCCATTCCAGGATTTATGCCTTTACAGGAATGTGATGCGCAGCCCCGGAGCAAAGCGAGGGCTCTTTAAGAGCGCTGTTAAAGTTTGAAGACTCGGGAGAGGCAGGAGAAGAAAGCCAAAACCCAAACCCCCAGAGGAATCTGCGACCCCCCAGCGGCCGCTTCCAAGGGCTGTACATCCGCCCCGCGG